>JAQFJB010000013.1:20898217-20914493 GCA_029874875.1 Naso minor
AAAGGAAAAATGAAAAAGAAAAATTCTAAATTGCAATTTTAAAGTTTGGTGCAACAGAATTAAATTTGATCTTGGCTTAGAGTAAAACCTAAACTGAGGTTTAAAGAGAGGTTCAAATTTAATTTTTCTTGAGTTTAAATTAATTTTTACATTTAGTGCAACAGAATTTAAACTTAAAGTGTGATTTAATCCGGTATAAAAGTTAAACCTTGCGGGTGCAGTCCAACCTTAGAGTGAAAATAGTCCCAGCAGTCTGTTCATTTTATTCAGTAAAAGTACAACAATAGCACTAAAAAGTCTGTTTGGCCTTGACACTTGCATTATGTTGCAGTTTGGGGTAAATGAACAATACTACCAGTACTACTACTACAACTAGTGCTACTGCTGATAACAATAGTAATAATAGTTGTGCAACAAATGTGTTATCCTACAGAAACATATTTGAAAGTTAATGTTTTGATTTTTGAAGTCAGTGGTAATGAGTAATTCAAGCATTTAGCTTAGAAGAAACTGCACCTGAAGATCGAAATTACTGCGTATTAAAAGCTCTTTTGTCGTAGATGTTTTATGCCTTACCCTGCACTTTGCAACACCAAGAGAGACCTGCCGTCTGTTACCCCCCAGCCACAGCTACTTGTCTTATGTACGTTCACGTCTGGAAAAAGACCTTGCCAGATTTCCCAGCGGAGTATCTCAGTCGATGACTTTCGATATGAAGTGGATGGTGGAGTTTAGTTTGTGCTCGCCCGCTCCTTTGAAATGTAGAGGTGACTATGCGGCGGGAGTTTTCTAAGAGGAAATCATTAAATTGCAAACTCTGAAAATGAGATTATTGTCATGACCCAGACAGGCTCCTTGTTTTTGCTGACTGCAGCTCTTTGCAACATGGCCTCATAATATAATAGCTTCTCGCGAAATGACTTTCCCACTCATTCTTGAGAGGGGACGAGCTTCATTCTCCTGTGTTCTCTCTCTCTCTCTCTCTCTCTGCTGCAGCACTTTATGACGCCCCTCGCCATGTTTTTATCCACGCCCGAGATGGAAAAGATGTTTGTGAATATCCCGGTAAGTCATTGTCTTGACTTCACACTTAGAAGTGTAATAATCCAGCTGGTTGGTCAACTTGGGGTCACAAATAACAATTTCACTTAAAGGGGAAAGCACATATGGAAAAAAACAGATTATTGATATCTAAATTTCACACTTTCAATGTCCCATGGTGAGCAGCGTTAAATGTGTATAAAATACACTGAAGACAAGGAGTAGCCATACTGACCCGGGAACTCTTTGAGGCTCTACCTTTACACACAGTGATGCTCTGAGCAAATGCTAACCTCATCATGTCAACATTTTTACAGGGACAATGCTAACATACTGATGACTAGCAGGTAATATTTGCCTCTTTCACCAGCTTAGGTTGGAGTTAAAGTACTTACATTCGCTAAATAACATGAAACACAACGTATATAGCCTAGGCCAAGGGGAATGTCTTCAGCTTTGCAGGGAATTTATCATTAACCAAAATAATGGACAAATTCAAATTTCTAATCATATGATGTTGCTACAGGAAAATGAAGGTGTCATCAAAAATTACAGATAATCCTGAGGGGCATGAATGTCTGCACCATTTTAAGACTTTTTTTCTCGTGAATGTCTTTGTAGTCTAGGTAATGAATGTTGTCACTGGAAATAATGGAGACCCCAGGAAGAGAAGCCCCTGTTAAAAACAGAAGCTAATGGCTATCATAATTTAAAAAAGAAAACTACAGAACTAACATAAAACTAAGGTCCCACAAACAGACCTTTAATTGCATAAATTACATTACTTAGTTACATGTTATTGATCAACAGGAAACACAAATTCAATTTATTACTATCAATTGATTTGTCAATGATGAGAAAAATAACTGAACGGCTTTATTAATCTGAAATATGTCCTAATGGACTGTACATCTGGCATTATAAGAGTTTTGATGGCATCCCTTTGGGCTGTGGCACTTGTAATTATTCTCTTACTTTCCATGGATCCAATAATGAATGAATTAAAATCTGCAGATTCATTTATTATGAACATCATTGTTAATTGCATCCCTAAATTAAAGTTACAGAAATGTGTTGTATATCAGTGTTACAGGACCTCTGCTCTGCTTTTGTATTTCAGGAACTAGTTAAAGTTCACAAAGGTTTACTGCTGGAAATCCAAGACTCGGTCCAACACAAAAGTGCCAAGAACCTTTACCAGATCTTCATCACTTTCAAAGAGAGGTACACTTTGAACGTTGCAATCTGTCTCTCTTCTCTAAAATTCCTTTAACTTCTCAACATAAACAACATTGTAAACTGTTATGATATCTTCAATTCAATTGCTGTTAGATTCCTTTGCACTGTGTTCCCATTAAGATTCATACAGAATTTAACTTTTTTTTCTGATTAGTTATGTGGCCTTGAATCTTTGTTATTTGTAGGTTTACCACTGAAGTTACATCTGAGATTCAAAAGGCCTTTAAAGTCTCAGACACCGTTTTCTGTCTTCATGTCTCAGGTTGTTGATCTATGGAAAATACTGCAGTCATGTGGAAACAGCTATCGCCACTCTGGATAACATCTGCAAAGACAGAGAGGACGTTCGCATGAAGCTTGAGGTAAAATGTTTTTCGTGTCAGTAAATGATCTTTTCATATGTTTATTTCTCAGAATGGTCAGAGAATGCCCTCATGTGTGTATCTGAGGCATTGCAGGTGAAGACCCTTCAGCTGACAGCTTAAATTATCATTAAGCTTGCTTATTGAGACTCCTGAAAGTTAAACTAAGCTCTTTATTTTAACTGAAAGTCCCTGAAAACCTGTCAGGCTACAAATAATAACAGCTGCACTCTCATTGTTTTCTTGATAGGGTGTATGTGAGTAATTTCTAAGATAATAAACTAAGTTTCTTTCGCCTTCTGTCTTTTTCATACAGGAATGTTCAAAAAGAGCCAATTATGGCAAGTTTACACTGAGGGATCTGCTTGTGGTTCCTATGCAGCGAGTCTTGAAGTATCACCTCCTCCTGCAGGTACTGTACACCAACTGTGCCATATCTGTCCTACTGTCGTCATAAAATTGACTTTTCACTGTGTTATAAAACCATAGCCTTCCAATTAGTGCTGCAAATGTTGGAAAACCAGGTTACTCAGAACATTCTGGCTTTGTTTTTTTCTGCACAAACGTTTGAAACCCTCTGCCGCCCATCTTTACATCTGTGAACACACTGAGCATCTTTGATTCATAGTTACCAGTTGCTAATGTGGACTTGGACCAAATAATTAATTTCTATCTGTAAAAACCTTACATTTTTTTCAGATAATTTTTTTAAACTTTGAATTTTCTCAGTGATTTACAATTGCATTGATAGATATATTCATAAAAAAAGGTTCAAAGACAAGTCATAAGGTTGATTTACTAGGCTGCCGGTACTGAACACTATGTTTTCTAATTGTATCCTGTCAAGTTCAGCACATCATCCTGTTTTTAGCTGTGACCAGCAGCTCTATAGGTCGCTCTGTCAGTCAGTTGGTTGACAAAAGTTCCCTCCTCTGTGGCGACCACAGTTTTCGCCCTAGAAGGCTGAAATTTGGCATGGAGTGTGTGTATGAAAGTGTGTGTTTTTGTTTATGACTACAGAGAAAGAGGAGGCGTATCAATGGAAGTGGCCTGTTGCAAAAAGGTGCATAACTGTCAAATAGATTCATAGACTTGCACAAGATTTAGTGAAAAGATTGGTCATGAACCAAAGGTCAGCTGATTAACTGTTCGAGTCAGCTGGTAAAAGGGGGCGTGGCAGTGGGAGTGGCCTGTAACAAAAAAGGCGTATAACTTCTAAACGTATTCATGTAACATGGCCAAACTTTGTAGTTAAAAAAAAAAAAGTTTTTGAGGTAAAAACAAACAAACAAACAAACCCCCCCCCCCATAAAAATCCATTTATGATGCTGTAACTGTACGACAAAATGTGATGCCTAAGACGACTGTAACATTCTTAGCTGCTGGTCGACGTTATTGGGAATTTGTGCTTGTTTCTTTGCCTTTTTGCACATCTTAGTTGTTTTTGTTAGTACATCTGGAAAGTCAATGCTTTTTTAGCACTGAAAAAACAAAACAAAACCTTGAACACTTTGTATGAGTGAAGTTTATTGGACATTGCCTTTGGACACTTTGACTACAACTGTATTTTCTAGTTAACTCATTGACTTTAGTGAGTTTTTATTAATGATTGCTCTGAATTATTCATCAAATCAATTTCTGTTTTATCTTTTTAATATTTTTTAGTAAATAACAAAATATAGCCATATTTTCTTTTCTAATGTCTATTATTTTCTCAATTACATCAGAAATAATATAAAATGGTGTCATGTAAAAAATGTTTGTGCAGGGTTTGTGTTAAATCAAACCCCTCTGCAGCAGAGTGTATAATCAGTGGTAGAAGGTAATTAAGTACATTCATTCAAGCACTGTCAAGTTAATGCAATCAGGCAAAGTTTACTTGGAGAGAATAATTGCACTCTTTATTCTTCTACATTAATCTGACAGCTAAAGTTGTTTGACAAAATAAGATTTTACACCCAAATCCTTCAATCCAGAAATAAAATGTGATGCATTTTAATAGTTTGAACTACATAACAGAATACAGAATAGTTTAAATTAGCTTCCTTGACCAGCTGCAACAATAAAATGCTGCGTAAATCTTTACCACAAGAATCTTAAAAATTGTATCGAAAGGGGTGATTCAGCATAAAAGGCTCTCTTTTGATACTTCAGGTTTGTTTTTTTTTTAAAATATTTCTGTCTTTTACTAAAATTAATTTTTAAAGCAGGACCCTTTCTAATAGTAAAGTATTTTTGTTTTTATTTCACTCAATGAAGGAGCTGAGGGTTGCTGTGCATAAGCTGATGAGTAATGATCTGACTATTTGCTCTTACCACATATTTCCATCAAAACTTCTCACAGCTGTATGTAACATCCATTAATGTCATTGTCACTGATCGCAGCTGGACAGAAAATCAAGTTGAAAGTCTTTACTGACTTTATAGATGACTGCTGGTAAGGGAAAGAGCCTCATAAGTTTGGTTTTGCTTTATCAAAGGCTTCATCATTGCCAAACAGACTCTATGAGCAGGAATGCTTGCTGTCACTAGGAGGTGCTGTTGGTCACGTTTCCGTCTCCGCCTCTGCCTTCGTCCTTCAGGCTCTGAGACTCCTCATCTATTTCTGTAGCTTCTTCATGGCGCTCATTCTGAAATGACCTGCACAAAATTGTCATCTGATTGAGACAATGAGGAGTGAGAGCAGAGAAAATAGATAGAGTGAAGCAAGGACTGAAAGAGAGAAGCAGCAGACAGAAAAAGACAAACAGCAGCAGACAGAGAGACAGACAGACAGAGAGGTGAAGTATATTTTGAAGTGGTTTGAATTTGATTGTGAAGCTGATGAGAGGCTGTGGAAACTCAGTGACTCAGGTCAGTGAGAAGTTACTTACGTGTCGTTGAAAATGGAAACATTCAGACATATTCATCAAAATATCACAGAAGTCTTTTATTTTTCTTTGATAAATTTGTTAATGACAACATATAACTCATCTGTGATGCTAGGATGATGTATGTGCATGAGCTTGGCCCGTCCTTTTAGTCTCATATTCACACCATGCACCTCCCATCTGTTTAAGTCAAAGAGGTTGTATGTGATCCACATACATATGTCTACATTACATTGATGAAAAGAGATATAGCAGTGTTTGGATTGTTTGGTTTATTTCACTGTACTGGACTGGTCATATGGAGGACTTACAGTGTCCGTTTGTATTAGTTATTTATTTAATTAAATTGTATATGATAATGTTGAACTTGAGACGAACAACAAGTGCAGGAGGGTGTGGTTTGGGAAGATGAATATGGGAGGAAAAAAGGAAAAAAAACTAAACTAAATGATTTCAGTTTTCTCCTCATCTGAACATTTACTTGTTGAATTTCATTAGTGCTGAAGGCAAATTTAAGGTAACATTTAAAAATCTAAAATATATATCTTTGCGAACTTCCTGCCAGAAATGTGATTTTCACTCTCTGGAATTTTAAGTAGGGAACCTCATTTTTTTGCCATGTTAAAGATTTGATTTAAAGGATATACAAATGTAAAAATTAAAAAAAAAAAAGTTAAACGTCAGAGCTGCTCATGACTAGCAATATTATTATATTTTATTTACTCACAATTTTTCAAAATTTTAATTATATGGCCTTTCTTTGCTTCAATAGCAACATCCCTGTTTGTGTTTGGATTGTAGTATGTATTTTACATTTTATCTGTGAGTCCTTAAGAGTATTTCAGAATGTGTAATACAAGTGTCAAAGGACACTTTGTTTCTGCATGTCCACTCTTACGTGAATCCGGAACTATTTAACAGAACAATTTACATGGCTCTAGGTAGAGCTCAAGCAATATGTGTTTTCTCATCTTAAAATTCTATTTAATAAGTTCTCAGTTACATCGAGATAGAATTAGGTGATTCCAAGGTTTTCAATAAGTGGTTTCACGTGACACAAATGCCCCAACAAAAAACAAACAAAAAAGGAAATAAAGCCTGCAGAAACAAAGTGATTGCATTGTGTCAACATGGGCTGAGATCCCTGTGGAACAGCCGGGCAATAGCGAGCTACACCTAATAAAGCATCCGCTGGTTTACTTTCCCACATGGCGACAGCCAAAATCTGTACAACTAATGTCTTGTCACTTCCTCTCGCTCCCCGAGTTCCTCTTTCTTGCTCTCTTCTTTCGTCATCAATCTTTCTCTCTTTCTTCTTCACTGCCTTGGCTCATCGTTTCTCTTCTTCCCCTGAACACACCACGACACGATTCCCTCAATGAGTCCATCATGTATGGTCCCGGCTATCAATTCGACCACTCCCTTCCTCTGTATCTCTGTGGAGGTGTGGAGCTGGAAGCAAGGCTTGATAAATGGAACTCTGCCGTCTTGCTACTGATAATAATGCCCAGGTTGAGCTTGACTGACACCAGGGATTTGAGCAGTGCCATGCAGACGTATACCTATATCTCCCTTAGCAGCTCAGTTTGTGTGTGTATCTGTGTGCCTGTTTGTGTGTGTGGACACAGTTTGTATGGGCCTGTATGAAGGACACGCATGGCATCCTTCCTTATCCTCCACTGCTGAGGTCTAGATGTCTTGTTTACACTGCAGCCAGGCACTGGCAAGCAATTTCAGATACACACTTGCACGCCTGCAATAGATGAGTTAACACACACACACACGCACACACACAAACCTGGTATCTGATTTATTTGAGGACAGGATTCCTTTCACAGTAACCTTTTTCATTTCATATCAAGAGCCACAGCATTACATTCTCATGTGTGGGATGTGGCTGTAGTTCATGTCGCAGCAGGATAACAATGTTCATGAATATAACAGATAACTTGTTGTTTTGATTGACAGATTTTTTTGAAAGAGGTGTTATCATAGGATGCTGACTTATTGTATATTTGGGATGTGTGATTTGTTTCTGTCCAAAAGGAGCTGGTGAAACACACTCATGATGCCACCGACAAGACTAATCTGCGGATGGCATTGGATGCCATGAAGGTACCAATCAATTTATCTTTATTATCATCAACACACAGTCTTATCCCAGCATGCACCCAGTGGAAAATCTTTCTCAAAGCCACATACACAGCCATATTCATTCATAAGTCGAGCTGAAGTTAAAAATGCATTTTTAACCCTTGTGGACTATATCCCTGATCCTTTTTTAGTCACATTTGTGTTTTTAAATTAAAGTCTGCCACTGCCGTCTTTCATTTGAAACAAAACAGCCGGGTTCCTGATGTCATCATTGACTTGGGCCGTTATTGGTTGAATCTTTTTTTATATTCAACCAGTTATATCATGCCAATCCCAACTGTCAATATCAATGTAACAACCGTGCGAAGTTAGCGCAGCACCCCCTATCTGGGGTCTGGGGACTGGGATGCGAACCCAGGATCTCCAGTAATGGAGGCAGGATTGGATACCATTCAGCTAAAGAGTCAAGCCTGCTGGACATGCAGCTGCTCTTACCTGTTGCATAAACCTGCAAATATTAAATAAATGAAAGCTAGCATGGTGTTAAAAGTCCTAGCAATGGTTGCTAAGGAGTAACAACAACACTTGCCACCAACACTCCAGTCAGATTCCTCCAACTTAAGTCCCGCCCCTACAGCCTGTTCATTGGTTGTTTTATTGTTTGAATTGTAAATACCTCACCAGACAGCAGTTGATGCTCTGGAAAAAGGCATTTCAGCTTGTCTTTAAAGTGCACAATTCGCATTTTCCTCTTAAAGTCCCTGAAAACGTGGTTTTAGGTCTAACATATTTTTGTGTATTGTTAAATATCCAAGACCAAACAACCAAAGAAAAAATTAAACAAAACGTCTTTTATCAGGCTATTATTAGTTTGGAATTTAACACTTGCTTCATTGGGACTGTGTAGGTGTGGTTCATCCATTTGTTATGTGTTTGTTGTGTTTTTTACCCTCTACTTGGTGATGTGGTTTTGCGCCACTGCAGCATTTGTAAGTCTTGTTTATTTTGTGGCTGCCAAAGGCTAATTGAAAGCTGTGAGTCCCGCCCTTAGTCAAGTCAAAAGCAGCATATGCAGAGTCTCATTGGAGTTTACAGGCCCACATCCAAAATGTTAAATTTAAGGAATGAAAACAGGATAAAAATAAATAGAAAACCTTTGCACATAAAGGGAAAACACATCCTGGAAGTTGTGGATACTGAAGGGGAGAGTTGTTGTTATGCTGTACATGGTAAATGTTAAGTCTGAGTGGAGCTAAAGATATTGTATTCTTTTCTGACTTGTACGCAGGACTTGGCTCAGTACGTTAACGAAGTCAAGAGAGACAATGAGACGTTACGAGAAGTAGATCAGTATCAGAGATCCATCGAAAACCTGGTAAGCCGCCTTGTTTTTCAAAGTATCGAGTTCTTTGTTAATGCTCGACTCCTCTCAGACCACAACACAAGTTTCTCTCTTTCTGTAGAATCAGCCTCTGAAAAACTATGGGAGACCCAAGGGTGACGGCGAGGTACGGGTGGCCTCAGTGGACAAACGAGCCAAACAGGACAGGTGAGATGTCAGTTTGACACTCTGGTTTGCTGTTCACTCACTGATTGATTGCAGCCTGACTAGCAGGTGCTTTTAGAAAATTAACCCACGTGTCTTGTAAGTAAAGAACAAATGAATTGAACCAGTAGCTGATGAATTGTACCACAATGAATGCAAAGTGCATTTTTAGCTGATGCTTGTGACGCTGCTTACCAGCAGGTTAAACCACGTGAGGGGCAATTAAATGTTTCTGAGACTCTCTCTGTTGTCCACAAACTGAACGCAGTAATGTGCACGTAGAAGGTGTTGCTTGCAATGACTTTTGTGAGTAAGATTCAAATTGCATCGGACCTGAAACTTTCCAGAAACCAAACTTTGGGGTACAGGAAGAAATAACAGGGGGTAGGATGGTTGGCAGCAATGATTGTGTTGATGCGGGGGTAATGCTCATACGTTTCCAATGCACTGTGAGCATGCACAAGGACTGTCATTTCAAAAAGAATTAAGGTGGAATGAATTTAAAATGACCTGAAATTTGTTCGGATAAATTCAAACATTAAGCCTGTTACCTCAGTGTGTGTTGTGTGTTTAGGAAAGAGGAAGTAGAGATGAAAGAGAAAATAAACTTCTGTGACAGTGTTGAGCTTTACAGTCCCTTCTTACCAACTAATGTTACCAAGTGAGTTCAATGCCTATTGAATGCTACTCTTACCCTCTTAACTTGGAAAAATGGTCCATGAAAAGTTCTGTCCTACTGTTTTTACATGCTCACTGTATGAGTGTATATGTGAGTCAGTCTCTGCTAGAGGACACGGAGCAGGAAGGAAAAGGCCTTCCTGCCTCCCCTTCGCCTTTTAAATTACAATGTGACGATGGTCGGGGCTCTGTGGACGATGGGCATATAGAGAGACTGCATCTTACATTTCGAGCAAGTCATTTCAGCTCGAATATGGATATTTCAACCCACGTTCAAATAAATATCTATGTTGATAAATTGCGAGGTAAAATATCTGAAATGGTCATGTTCGAGAACCCAAGTGCCATCACGCCTCTGTTCACGTTTGCACCAAATGTTCTCCCTCAGAGGCCTCTGAACATCACAGTAGTTCTCGGCGGAACAGTTGGACCCTTGGGGAAAAATTTCTGTAAATGTCAAGGAAAAATCCCAGCAAGCTCTTGGTTGCACTTCTGACCTCACTTGCCTCTTTTGGTCTTTCAGAGCTCTTCCACCGTAAAGATAGCTGTTTGGTCTCTGGGTCTGTTACGATTCTCAGTATGAATTTGAGGTTATCCTGGGCCTGTTATCACAGATTCTTGCAGACTTTTACGTTTTTCTTCTGCTCAGGATTCAGGAAACTACAAATGTGCCGAACAGTGTTCACAAAAAAACTTGTAACTCAGGCACTCATGACGATCAAGCGATGAAACTGGGAGTTCTTACTCAGAAAAGTTATAGCTTGCTCCTGCTACATGCACATCACTGCAGTTCAGTGAAATGTGAAGAATCTCAGAAGGTTTGGGTCACAGCTTGCATCTGCAACCACTTTTGCGTGTCAGTTTCAATGTCACCTTTATTGAAGCTACAATATGCAACTTTTTCATCAGACAAAAATTCTGTTGTTAGTGTTAGTCCTGCCTTTCGTCACCAGGAGGGCTAAAAAATATATTCGCCCAACACTTGTAAAGTATCTTGATGAAACAACATGCGACCTGAGGCAATCCACATCAATGAATCCATCACAGGAGCTGTAGCAGCAGACTCCTCTGACACACCCAAGATATGTTAAAACTTTACTTTCAGAGAGGGAGTGTGATTATTTATGTCCACAGAGTTCCAGACGGGCACAATGTGATAACGTAGAATCAATCATATTTATTGCTGTTATGATGTCAGAAATAATGCCGATGACGTGATGCTCTTTTAAGGCACATCTTCCTGTTCGACGCGGCTGTGATCGTGTGCAAGCGCCGAGGAGACAACTACGAGATGAAGGAAGTGATCGATCTGCATCTCTTCAAGATCACCAACAACCCCACGTCGGACAAGGAGAACCGAAAGGTCTGCTCATCCACAGATATAATGCTGCTGTAACTGTTTTCTACCCTGACAGCAGACATATTGGAGGGAGCGGAGGAATTTTACTGGTGACATTAATCACCATGAGGCTGTCAGAAGCCCATGTTCACTGCACATATTTCAACTTTAAAGCATGAGTGCAACTGACGACGTTAATGATGATCCTGAGTAACTGGGAATCTCCATGGATATGGGGTTTTTTATATTCAGCAGCTTGCGAGACAGTTTTATAATTACACCTGTGTGAATGTAAACTGTAAAAAGAGTCTAGTGTTTGAGTGATTATCAGCGGGGTTTGATTTTCACAGGTCATTGTGTTTGGAGAGATGTGTTGCATTGTTTTGTATGGTCCAACTTGACCATGTTTAGATCCTCCAGTCGGCACATGAGCAGGTCTCCCCAGGTGAATTCTTCCTCCTTGGCGTGTTCGTTTCCCATGTTCCCCATCTGGTCATCATCTTGGAAAAGACTGGCGCAGCTTTCAGCTCTTCCAGGGATTTTTTTCCTCTCTGTTTGGTTGGCAGCAACACGTCTCTTTGTGAACATTTTTCTTTTGGCTCTAATAGAGTAACTCAACTCCACTTTTGGCGAGGCCACAGTGATGAAGTCTTACCTCAGACATGCAGAAAATCTTGCCTCCATTTAATCTAGTGGAAGGCACAAAGAGACAAAACATGTATTTTTCAGTCTTTCAGACCACATTTATTGCTCATTCTTGCAGAAAACACTTGACCCTTCTCATTCAATGTGAAAATGTCCCTGTAATTCCAAAAGGAAAAAAGTTTCTACAGTAAGTACCTCTTAGACCACATACTCAAGTGTGAATCACATGTCTAATTTTCTCAGGTCTGATTGGTGGCATCACTCTGAATCCGCACTGATTCAATTCACTGACTGAAAAAAGAAAATGTCTTGCGCATTAAGCTTTTAATTTTATGGTGTGTTATCACCATTCTCCAAAAGCAATAACCCACTTTAAGCTGTGATTTACAGTCATTTATATAACAGCTCCTGTAAAACAGCTTCTGATGGCATTTAATTTCACCCAGAGCTTTATGCCTGTGAGAACATTCTGCTTTCTACTTTCACTCTTTCTCTGCAGTAATATGCAGTGAACAGATAACAGCAGAATACACTCCTGAAACTTCTGCAAAATAGAAAGAACAAAACAAGCATCTGAAGTAACAAACAAATCAGCTCTAATGGAGGAAAGTCTTGCACCGTTAAGTCCATTATTGCCTCTTTATGACTGAGTCAGCAAAGCGCAGACACCATGTTGGACTCCTGACAAACCAATTAAAAGCGCTACTTCAGCATAATGAGCAGCCATAACAATCCATCAGGTGAACGCAGGTCCATAAAATTGACTAAAATCGGAGTTAACGTGCTTCTTGACAGTATTTTATAAGCACCTGTACAAACTGCAACGTCTCGCTGCTGCCTTTTTTTGCTCCTAATGTGCCGCTAAAATGAACCACATGCAAAAATCCTCTCGGCTCGCAACACAGACAACAAAATAATCAACAGGAAAAAGTCTTAAATAATTTTGTACATGCTTGTTCCGGCACATGTTTTACATTGTCTGTTCATTTACCAGCATAATGCTGAAACAGTGTCAGACGAGAACAGTCTGCCGCCTCCCAGATGGTGTTATCATTAAACCGCGCTTTGGGCCTGACTACAGACACACACACACACACACGCACGCACGCACGCGCACACACACACACACACACACACACACTTACACACAGTGAATACTAAGTGCCAAATGGTGAAAAATATTGCCAATCATTATGAGGAACGATATCTCCGGCGTGCCAGGAAACAATGATTTGGGCAATAATGATGTTGTAAACAGCCGACATTACTACGGTTAGACCCGTATGGGCTTACATTGTTATTTTTTGTACAAAACTTTCATTCACCGCAGCGTGGTCCACCTCTGACATGATGAATGTGATGCAGTTTGTTTGATTGCATATTTATTATGGAATTGCCAAAGATAACAGTGGCTGTCTGAGGGAAGCAGCAATAAGAACCTTCATCAGTGCAGCTAAATAATCACATTTAAGTGCAGGTCAGATGGCATTAAAGCCAAATAACCTTAAAGTCAATTTTTTCTAAAGTGAGATACAAAGCTGTATAGCAAACATTAGATTAATCACTGGAAAGAAGTCTTATTTAATGCTAAAGCTGATAGTTTGAGCCTTTGCAGCAGGAAGTTGTGATGCAAAATCACAACTTAAATTGTTTAAGCTGTTAAAGGTGTTTTGATCAGTACTTTTAGAATAACTAAAGTCAGATTTCTGTATTTTTAGTGGGTTCTTAACTGTTCTTAACTGTTAATTAAAGTCATTAACAAGGCTCAGCTTCGTTATTTTTAAGCAAGATCAACAAAGAAATACTACCTGGATCTGGATGTTTGATAATTTAAAAGGCCAAAGATAAACGGAGCAAAAAAGATCAAATCTGGCAGACAGACAGACAAACACCTTCTCCCTCTCTTCACAAATTGGTAGCTAGAGACATCTTTGCTGAGCATAAGTCTTGGTGTCCACTGGGAATGCCTCTGTAGTGCTTCGCTTTTCTTTTCTTTTCTTTTCTTTTCTCTTTTTTCCTGACAGCCCTGTGAGCTTGGCATGTTTTTAGCCTTCAGAGCTGAGTGCTAGAAGTTCAAAAATCACAACTAGGAGCCATGAAAAGTGCATCTCGCGAGCATCTGTTTAGTGATACTTTCTAAAAACAGAGACATGTGTTGACACAGAGGCTAATAGGCAAATATTTGGCCTTTGAAGTGGGTAATGGTGGATGATTACAGGCCCACTCGCTGCTCGGGTCTGTGTATGCTGTCTGATGCCCAGCAGTTATGTGGCAGCGTTACCTCACACACGTTTCCTCTTCTCCCTCTCGCTCTTCCTCTCTGTTTTGTCTCTGTCTGTCAGTTCTGCAGCCCTGCAACCCTTCCCTCTTTGTGTTTGCTCTCCCCGAGGCATTCCTCTTTCATTTTGCATCTCTTTGTCTCCATCTGTCTCCCTGCATCCTGTCTCCTTCAGCTCCTGCCCCCTCCTGCTCCATGTGTCTCTCACTCAAAGCCTCAATTTATTTATTTGCCATTGTTTTATTTTCTGACTCATGTGTGTGTGTTTTTCTTTCCTGTTGCAGTGGTCCTACGGATTCTACCTCACACATAACCAGGGCCAGAGCGGCTTTGAATTCTTCTTCAAGACCAAAGAGCTGAAAAAGAAGTGGCTGGAGCGGTTTGGCATGGCCATGTGAGTGTCTTTTCTCTGAGTGTGTGTGTTCATGCGTGACAGTGTGACAAGAGTGCGTGTCTCTTTGCCTCAGCTGCATTTCGTCACAGCTTCAGAGCGCGCACAGTGCCCGTCCTGTTCTTCAGGTTGAGCTACTTGATGATTTATGAGACCGTGGCGAAGAGATGAGCAGATAATAAGTCGCACATTTAATTTTTAAAAACCAGAACCTGATGGAAAATGTGTTACGAATGACAGCTGATGGTTAAATTTAATGACAGCATCAGATGCATGTGACTAAACTGCCACAACCAGTCTGTATCCTGAACTGGGTCCAGATTCATTTTAACTGACTGTCTGGTGTCAGGAGTGACAAGAAAAGGTACATTATGTCACTCGTAGAGCCAAGAACAACATGTGCCTGACTAAATGACAGTGTTGATACGTACAGGCCAGGCATATTTTACTGGTATACCTTAGTAGATGTAAATACTGCAAAAGTAATGCTGCAGGTTGATGATAATGATTTAAAAAAACAGAAAAGTCCTGATATGGCTCCCTAGGCCAAGTGTTACATGTATGAAGCTGCTGTTTGAGCTACAGTAGGGGGGCAGGACTCAATTCTCTCATTTCTAACCATGAAATGAAGCTGTAATTCAATTAAGCTAGAATTGATTCATTCATCCTGGCCAAGAAGTGTACAAAAATTTCTATTAATATGAGGTTGGCACCAGAACGATATTGACAGCTTGCACAGCAGAGCAGAAGTGGTCACGCTCACAGGCAGTCCAGCAGATGCAGTACAGGGTTTCTGAACTTTTCCATGCCAAGACCCCCCAAATAACATAAGCTTATTGTGGGGGCCAACTTTTTTGCTAGATGTCTTCACAATCTCTTACAATGCCACAGTACATTTTTCTTTTAAAAGCCACGCGTGGCAGTAAAACTATGCCTACGTGTGCTGCCTCGTATTAGTTAAATTGGACCAAGCTCTGTAGAATTTTGGCAGTTGAGCTTTCAATAGCTGGACTGCATCTCAGGCCTGTTCCTTTTCAAAATTCTGTAATTTTTTAAGAGTTAGCATAAAATCTTAGCCAGCTAGCATCTAGCTAGCCAGATAAATTTTGGGAGCAGAGCAGCATTGTTGCAGGCGCATAACCTACTGCACTGGGTTAGAACACTGAATGCTTGTGAAGTGGCTGCTGTTTTGACTGGCAGGCAATCAGCTAAATTGGCATTGGAAAGATTTGTACTTGTTATTTTTGTAAATTACATTTTATAATACACGTGGTAATAAAAAATAATAATATTACTAATTATAATTCAGTTAATATTTGAGACCCATTAATCTCATTGTGCCTCTATGCCCATTTCTTGACTGTGTCTCCGTTTTACAGCCATAGACGTGCAGTGGAGTTGCATTATGGGAAGTGTATGATCGAGTAATTTATTTTAAGAGTAAGGATATCTTGACCTCTGCAGCTTTTATTTTGACTTGACTTTTTTAAATGTATTACTCTCAAGTCCCCCAACGCAATTTATCAGTTTATTTTTTTTACTTTTTTTTTTTTAGTGGAGAGCTTAAGAAACAACATTCAGACCGTCATAGAACAACAAACTCTGCAGTGAAACCCAAAACAGTGCAATATTCAATATGATTGAATCTGTTCAGCATGTGACAAAGGTCATAAAGGACTTACATCGTCTTATAGAAAATCCATGTAGAATGTATTATTGAGCATATCCTTAATAAATGTGTGAGCAGAAAACTCACACCCTAATGAATGTAGATGTGTTGTCAATCTTTACAT
>JAQFJB010000013.1:21226851-21240323 GCA_029874875.1 Naso minor
TAAATGGCTTCACACACACACACACTCAAATTCACTCCCATTCATTTCAGCTCCATACATTCAGTATATCAGGGCAGGCATGAGATAACCACTTTGCCAGCACAAGATCTTTGCACTTGTTCTACATGAATAGCCCCAGGTATTGCACACTACATAATATATGCTGATTAAAGTCATTATGTATAATTCGCAGGGCTAAAGAAATCATGAAAAACTTATAGGCTTTATTACAAATTCAGACTGCGTCAAAATAATGTCTGTATATCATATCTTGTGGGATTTTAGTTGTAAGACCTGAGACCAAATGAAAGGCTCATCTCCATGCAGCAGCACTTGTCAGTAGCCAGATTCCATATAAATACAGTAAGAAATGTGTAGAAAATTTTACCAGAAAAAAATACAAATTCATTAGCATTTTAATATTATCAGAAGTTAAGCACCTCATGATAAACCATTGGTGGCATTATTTTTCCAGTCTGGTGACATTCAGCCACTGAAAAGGAAGAGGTTCCAATGAGATGATATAACAGAGGCAGTCAAATAAAGAAAATGTAATAAAAATGTGGCATTTATGTTTGTTCCATTTATTAATTTGATTAAGGCTGTAGTCTCCTAAAAGCTCCACACATTTTATTCATCTCTTCATTGGATATTTAAGTCACATTATTCACGTACATCATGATTTATTTGTTTTTTCCCCCCAGATTTTGGTCATTTCCATTTTGCAAAAAATTTAAATATGCACTTAAACAGGTGGACAGAAGTGCACCTATTATCCTTCTCGGTCATACCTCCTCTTTTCCCGGTGTGGTACGGTCTCATGAGGATCTGCAGGGCAGCAGGGTTGGTCATACTGGTCAACAGCTGGGCCAGGTTGGGCTCTGGGAGGAGACCTTTCCTATTACTCAGAATCTGGGAAGAAAAAAGGCATCCACATACAGAAGTTAGAGGAGGAAAACTTTGTGTGTTTGTGTGTTTGTGTGTGTGTGTGTGGGGGTGTACAGCACGTATTTTGATCATGTCATTTGGAGTCCCTGATGGCTTTAGTAATCATTACACTAGTTTACATCATCAGGAAATGTCTGCAATGTCAGCAGAGGGGAGTCGATCTGGGAGACAAAAGAAAATAAGCAAGGAACACAAAAGAAAGAAAAGGATAGAGCTGTTTGAGAGGCAGAAAATGAGCAGGACGAGAAAGAGATGTGAAAAAACAAGGCAGAGGAAGTGTTAGGAGGATGAAGTTTAAGTTGAAACTTGAGAAAATGTAGAGACCATTTTCAAGACATACAATAATCTATCAAATTTTCTGCCAATTTTGCATGTTGACATGTTTAGAAATAACCTTGAGACAGTTTTCTGTAAAAGTTATGGCAATCTGCTGCAATTTTACACACTGGAGGTGTGAAGACAAGAAATCACACTGTGAGCAAAAGCACAAACAAAACAATCTTACACAAGCATTATACTGCCTAGTGTGCAAACCAATTACAAAAAAAAAAGCAAGTAAGACTTTATCTTTTTAACGCATATAGCATTTTTGAGTGAATTTTCACTTATTTGAAATACCAAAATATAAAAGCTTATAACAGAAACACTATATTGCGAAAGTGCACGTATGAGGTTTTTCCACGATGCATGGTGGGTCAGAATATAGCAACATATATGTGATAAATTTACAGCTGCGCAACTTGTGCTTGGGCTCTTACTGTGTTTTGTACACTGATCCACGTTTGCAACCTGGAGCTCATGCGCAATGCATCCTGGTACATGTAGGCACTGCAAGAACAGCTGTGTGAGCAGGACTAACTCAGAAAACTCAGCTTTCTCTGTCAAAAGAGCACAAACTGAGGAATTTATTGCTTCAATTGACTACAGTTACCATCAGCACTGATTAGACATCCACATGAACAATGGTGGATTTTCCCTTTAAGTATTTCTTATTAAATTCTTTCAAAGTTAAACTGACTTTAAAAAAAAAAAAAGTTAAGTTTTATGTATCAGGAGCGTCACACTCAAAAACTCAGTTAATCTGCTTCGGAAAGGACGGTGTGGGTGGATGGGATTTGACTGACAGTTGTCTGGCAGCAAAAGCAAACAACAACATCCATCAGTTTAAGATTTTAATATCGCTGAATCCTGATACATGTAATAAACAACAGCACCTTTTTCTAAATGAGTCCTACATATTTCAAATCAAAGAGATGTGCTTATGGAGGATGCCATAGTTTATAATTTAGTTTTTAGAAACTTAGAATACTTTGCCGTCCTCATGTAGCAGAGGGACTTTAAAAGTGACATAACAAGAACAGATGCACCCAGAAATGTAACATATTTCTATTAAATGGAGAAGACTTAACAGGAGGACGAACAGCTCTTTGCTTCCTGCACTGAACCACTCCTACAAACTCTAACAAACATAATCCAGCACATTATGGTTTATATGTAACGCAAGGCAAGGCAAGTTAATTTATATAGCAACATTCAGATGCAAGGCAATTAAGTGTTTTACAATAAGAATAAAAACATTTTAAAATGAGTTATTAGGAAAACATGAAAATTTAATTTAAAAGATAAAAGCATAAAAAACATGATTAAAAAATTTGATAGAAATTGAGGTAAGATTATTATTTAAAGCATGCATCTATAATGTATTATAAGACATAATGAACACACTTCTAATGCATTACGGTTAGTTATTGTTACCGTAACCCTGCTGAACTGGATGGCAGGTGGGAGAACATTCCACAGTTTTGGAGCAGAGACTGATCGCCATAACGCTTCGTCTTGGATTTTGGGACAAACAAGTTTTGCGTTTGATTTCCTCAAGTTTCTGACAGTGTGGTGGGGGGGCAGAAGGTCAGATATGTATGAGGGGGCAGAACCATCAAATGACTCGTAAACAAACGTGATGATAGTTGTAGTTGTTGTTCATGCAAAGCTGTTGTTCTACAGATTTTTTGTCTTTGAATTTGCATTTTTTATTTTACTTTACACCTTTATTAGACAGCTGACAGTATGGGGACAGTGGGAGGAATAATATAATATATAAAAGGTATAATAATGAGAAAAACAAGTAGGGAGCAAAGGAGGCCGGTATGAAAGATCTCACTGCTGAAACTGAAGTGTATGGTTTGTGTCTTAACAAGCATTTACCAAGAGGTTGAGGTGTTAAGCAGAGGAAATTGTGCGAGTACCACTGTATGACAAATGTTTACAGCTTGCAGTTCTACCTCCACCTGTCAGTTGAGTATGCGTCTGTTTTGCACAGCTCACTGACTTGCTCAGCCTGCATGTTCCGCTCCCAGTGGTTACTTTGTTTTCTGCATTTTTTTGTATCTTCAAATGTTGTTTTAAGCTGCATGTTCCATTTCATTCTGTTCTTGGCATGCACGACGGGCCAGTTTCACTCTTTGTGTTTCCCTGTCAAAAGCAGAGCTTCCATTTCATTCAACACAAGCTGGATTTCCTGCCACCAAACAGATCTGTGCTGACTTGCTTTTAATCAGAAGACATACTGTAAGGCTCATTCCCAAATAAGAATGCAATCACCCATTACACTGTGGAATCTAATCCAACGGACATGAAATCCTATTGAAATAGACTGTGTCATATCGAATGGCACAGTGCTTGTAGATCCTGACATTGTGCCGGCGGTACACGCTTGCCGGCCCGCAGACACGGCTATTTAAAACAACATTAGGAGGATGGTGATATTTCCTCCTCGCCTGCCCCTGAGCTACAGCAAGACTTCAGCTCAAGTCAACCTTGTTTCCTCTCTGTCACATCCTGAAGAAAGAGCATTACTGATGGGGATAGAGTGGGTTTGACTCCAGCCTGTCAGCAAGAGGAAGAGGAGAGTCTGCAGCACACATACAGTAAGTGTATTTCTGTGCTATGGTAAAGAAAATTGTGTGAGTGCGAGTGTGTGAGAGAGCCGGTGTTGAACAAGGGCAGTCGCCGCTGACAGCGTCTTTCAAGGGAAGAGAGAGGGAGGAGGTGGAGGAGAGGAGGAAAAGGAGGAGAGCTCTTTTCCTTTCTTCTCTTTCTGCTGGAGAAAATGTCATCATGCATCAGTCTGTTTGGCTACTGGCACAAAATCCAGCCACCCACCCACGCATCAACACACACAC
This sequence comes from Naso minor, assembly GCA_029874875.1. Lineage (NCBI taxonomy): Eukaryota > Metazoa > Chordata > Actinopteri > Acanthuriformes > Acanthuridae > Naso > Naso minor. Next base: position 21,230,982 of record JAQFJB010000013.1, read on the forward strand.
ACATGCCAGGGAGGTAAGGAAGCTGCGAAGAAGGAAAGGCGAGAAGTAGCGCGTAAGGAGACGAAAGGAGGGGGGAGGAGGAGGCCATCTGGTCCTCTGCGTTCACACTCACATTCACTGACTGGAAAAATAAGAGAATTGCCTTGGTGGAGAAGTGTAGCCAGGAGTAGGTCCTGATCTTTTTCTGAAGGTCTGATGTTTCTTTTACCAGCTGCTCAAATTCACTGCAATATTCTCAAATAAGCCTCGGGACACTAATGTGACCTCTTCACAAGCTTAAACGTTTCTTCTATCGCTACCTCTTGCCTATCTGTTGTGCACTTTATTGTTTACTTTAGTGTTAGGAAATGTCTTGTCTTGTGCATTTTTATTTCTATTCTGTCACCGTGGGATAGTGAGAAGCGTCCTCTCGATTCCTCTGTCTGGTACGTGTGGAGAAATTGACAACAAAGACCTTGAACCTTGAAACCTCCCACATACTCTAGAAGTGTTCAGCTTGTTCAGACGAAAACAAAATACAAACTAACAATTTATTTGTAAAAGAACAATTTCAGGCTTAAGGGTTGTCTTATTATTAATAACACATAAAGTAAGGAAAACCAGTGTGAGTATCTTGTTGAAGTGAGGAACAATGATTTAAAAACAGCTGACAGCACAAAAATGAACATGCAGCAGGAAGGAAATCAGCCTAAAAGCACAAGGAGAGGCAAATAAATCAACAAAATTTAAACATCTGATTACATACATGGTGAATGAGTGTTGTGCTGCTGTACACTGTGTAAATTTTTGGCACTCATCATATGTCGTATGGCATGGTTAGATGTTTTATCAGCTTATGTTTGTATGAAACATTGAAGCATGCTGAGGTCACCAATCCTCCACAGGCACCAAGTTAAAAAGACAACCACTGCTCCACCTCAGCCCCACTGGACAATGCAAGGGGGCGGCTGACAGCCCAGAATTAATTGACATGCCTCCAAGAGGTTGTTCTCTAATAACATATTGATCCACCTGGCCTGATATGCAAAGCATCTGCCAGCGAGTGTCGCTGGCGTGGTGAGACAAATGCCCTCAGAATAACTTCGACCGGGCTGTGTTGATTAAAGGAGGTATTAGCGCCCATGATCACATAGAACCAGCGTGTCAGGTATTCCACATCGAACCATGTCCGAACCTCAGCTCTCATTAGAAGACGACATATTTCACGAGCTGTAAGAGCTGTGACATTTTCACATTAAACATTTATTAGAAATCAGTGAAAATTTCAGTCGCTCATTTTTTTTAACAGGATAAATGTCTTTCTGAAAATTTTTTCAGGTTTTTTTTTCTCATTTCAAAAATCATTAAACATTATTTGCTAATATGAGGACACAAACATCTCAGCAGCTTAATTCAGATGGTAAGAAACACAATTCTGTGTTAAACTAATGTAGAATGGTACAGTGGCCCTGCAGTGAGGAAGTGAGGACTGTTTGAGACACTTTTGTGTGTGTGTGTGTGTGTGTGTGTGTGTGTGCGCCCTCTCCTTACAAAACTTACAGAAAACTCTGCAGCGTTGCCAGTGATGTAATTTAACTCATTAGTATTGATATCATAGTGTTTCATGTTAGAAGTGCACAGAATTGTCTTTTGATTAAAAATACATGTCCTTACAATTACAATAAATTTGCAGAACTAAAATAACTGTTTGGCTTGAATATAAACTCCAAATGTTTGGGTTTCTTTGTGTTTGTTGTCTTCTTTGTGCTGTAGTCCATTATTCCCCAGAGAGAACTGGCCAAAGGAAGAAAAGCTGACGTACTGTAAGTGGTCCATGAAAACCGGTATTGACAGGGACATTCCTTCCCAGAGCAAAGTCCTCTGAAAAGGTCAGACAAGACACTCTACTTTAAACGAGACCAAGGTCGCTGTGGGTGAGGACTCCCCAAGCGGAGAGATTGTTTTGGTAAACTCGCCAGCCATCGGTGCTCTGCTTAACCCTCTCTTAACACAGACAAAGTGCAGGATGTGGCAGCGAACTTAAACTGAAAACAAAAAAACTAGGAAAAAAAGGGGTTTGACAGTTATAAACAACAGGTACTTTACAGTGTGGGAGAACCAGGTAGGGAAAGTACCAGAAAATATGGGGAGCTGGGTGTGTCACAAAGTTTTGCTACTTTCATATACATTTAATGGCCAAAAATGTACTGAATCAGCTGGTTTCTATGCATGGAGAGGCTGAAGTGTGCTCTCTGCAGCTGTGTGTGTCTGTATGTATGTAGTTAGATCATAGCGTGGAGGAAAACTAGACCTGCTGTACAATTTCTTCCTCTGTTCTGAATTATTAAGTAAATGAAGTCACCCAATTATGACAAGATAATTTGTTTGCTTTGAATTTCCACTTGACTTCAGCTGAGTCCCAGCCAACCTGTATTGATAAAAAACAGTTCAGCAAAATAAATAAACGGAGGAAAAGTGCATGGCCAACAGCCATATGGAGATATACTGCTGAGTGTGCTTTGGACTTTGGATATTATCTTTTAAGAATTCACATCACAGCAAGACACTTCAGCTACATACACCTAAACTTAGGACAGTAGAAATAAATCCTTTTCAGAAATACAAACTAATGTTCACATTGTAGATCCCTCCGTTAAAAGAAAATATTTACACAATCAGAGTAGCACCTCAACACTAAAAACCCACCTGGTCTTGGGTATGATTTGAAACTAAGGCTTGACTTACGCTTGAAGCACGTCCGTGTGGCACGAGTTTTTGCCTGTCGGTGCACATCCAATCTTTTCTTCATGTAGATGCGTGGACACATGGAGAACTCTTAGGAGCAGCTGGTGGCAGAAGTGAGAATAAAAAGTGAAAAACCTGCACAGAGTTTAAAAGCTCCGAACGTTTTCACGTCTGCACTCCGCGTCAGTTCATGTTTATAAGTGCACCGCTATTTCTACTCCTTTTCAAGCATGTCGGCTGATGTTTTGTTTGTTTTATGTTGCTTTATTTTTAAAGTTTTTGCTTTTGCTTTGCTCTTAATAAATCATTCATTCATTCATGTACATAACTGCACTGTAACACAACTGGTTTAAAGCCCTTGACTTACAGAGCACCGTAGCAACGACTCTACTGCTTTACTATGAGCAGTTATAACACAAAAGCAGTTTCAGTTGCCACAAGGAAAAAACTAAATCTTTTCAATTGAAACACGTCACTCGTCTCTCTGCTTTTAGCTCACTCCTCAGACTGTGACAGAAAAAGTTAATCAGAAAAAGTAATCAGTGCACAGCTTTCCTCTACCTCGTTGTCAGAGTTACTCCTAATGCATGACCAACATTTGAAGTAACTGAAATGTTTAATGTAGTGAGTCCTTTGCTCGCAAGACAAATATCAAGCACTAAGAAGAAAAGGTAAAGCTTCTTTTCAAACCTGTCTGTGTTTTAATGTAGATGTTTTCAAACCACATTTGGGAGTAAAGTTTGGAGAAAAAAAAACAAAAAGCAAAACATTCACAGTTGAAGCGTGATGCAGACATGCAAGATTCAGCATCAGTTATAGTCACATGATGTTGATGTAACACGAAAAAGGTGGAAATCAAATGCAAGGGCAGTCTGTGGCACATTCATGCTTGAGTTATCATGTAATTTATCTTTAAAAAATAAAGTAGATGCAAGCATGTTAAAAAATTACATCAGAAAGATGAACATGAGGTACATTGTTAACTTTCTACAGCACTTAGAGTCTAACATTAGCTGAGTGGAGCAGCCATCAGCTGTAAAAACCAGGACCAGCAAGTAAATTGCTTCTGTTTCACCCCAATTCTTGTACAGCAATGGCTTTTGTTAGAGCGAACGGTGCAGCAGAGAGACGCCGTCCGCTGCTGCAGACACAGTGTAATAACACAGCGGAGCACCTCGCCTCCCCCTGATTTTGTTATTCTCCTGCAGGCCGGAGACTGTAAGATGCTTTCAGAATTAACTGATTCATTTATTAATGTAGTTAATTTTACAAAATGGGTCGATACATGTTTTTAAATCATGTATAGCGATCAAAACTATGGTGCATCAAGATACATATAGAACTCATGTACGTCAAGAGCCTTATGAATTGATTAGAGATTTCCACCCTACATCAAATGCCACATTAATACAGAACTTTACTAATAACACAATGATATATTGAAACTGTTACTTATATTTTTTTTTAAAAATGTAAGCATAAAAATATGCATAAACTAATGAAAGACGGATGATGCTGAAAAATGTACATTTCTTAACTTTCTAACAAAAGATCCCCGCTTTCCAATGTGGATTAGCATTAAAAAAAAAAAAAAAAAAATCAATCAGATCAATGTATTTACTTGTACGCTGTTTAATCTGGTCAACAAAGTCATTTATGCACCATGAACGGCCTGCCCACAAAATAATCAAAACATCCATTTCATCCAGTCAACAGTTTTCACAGATTTATCCATCTTCTTGATCAAAGTTGAATGGATGCGATTTGTCCATCAAGCTTTTGCTAACTACACTAAATTACCCATAATTCAAATGGTCATGTTTCAAGTTCTCGGTTTCTATGGCCATGATGACAGGAAAGAGCAAGCAGCCAATCTGCTGTTCCTGGCTGAGATACAAAGCCCGCTAATTAAAAGTCTGTCCAGTCTGGAGTCCACCCTTTGCAGACAACTCTTATTGGACGGGAGAGCACAGCCCTCTGTTTTGCATTTTGATGTCTTCATCATTGTAATTGCTGGTTAACTCGCCCTGCATTATTGATGAGCCCATTCGGTAAAAACAAACCAAACAATATGCATGCTAAACAAATGCCCTCCAGTGCACAGTGCTCACACAGGCCTTCACAGTCTAATCATTTTCACTTGTAGTGTCTCAGAGTTATGCACACAAGCAGTTGCCTTTGGGTGTTCCACAGTTTCTGACTGGAAAAATGCCTAAAGGAGGGCACAGGGAGGCAATTATACACTGTGTCTACAACTGTGTGTTTTTACTCCCTTTTATGGCGTATCCGAAATGGCACATGCTGTACATAATGCCTTTATTTATAAAGTGAACACATCTAAATACAGGGCATCTGTGTCCTCACACTGTTGCCGGGAGTTTTAAAGTCCAACTTTTAGTCACTGCCCAAAATAACTGATTCGCTCTTACGTGTAGCTTAACACCGATTCCTGTGGTTATTTAAAATGAGGATGTCCAAACTGGCACCGTGCAACAGTGAATAGCCACAGTGACATGTTGCTAGCTGGAAATATCACTTGCCTTGGCTTTATTTGAGCGAAGTTTCACGCACTTGGTCCACCTCAGGGTTTACTACACTTACATACGTACGAGGTCGAGAAGCAGGATATTTTGTGTGATCCAGGACTTCTACAAAGACATCCTCAAAAAGGACTAAGTTTGGAGTCACAAGTGAGTAAAGTGTCCTCGAACTATATAAATACAATTGACTTATATTGATATAACACTTAAAACAATATCACTCTATTTCAGCATATAGTTGTGAGCCTATATGAAATATCACAGTGTACTAATCAAAAATAATCATTCTAGCTGACAAGATGATTAAAACTTCATAACATTTCATTCATTATTAATGAATAACTTAGATATGTACTGATTTTGGAGGAAGAGATCGGTGTATTAGACAGTGCATCGCACTCCATCAGCTAGAGGTCGCTGCATTGTGTTTAGTTAGGAATCAGTGTGATGATCAGTTTTTGTAGAATAAATCACTTCCTTCTGTCACAGAGAACCACTCAGAAAGTGAGAGCACATAACCAGAGCTGGTGATGTTACTTTGGAAAAGTAACAGGTTAGTTACCCTATTTAAATGTAATAAGTGATCTAACTATTTCAATTATTTTATCAAAGCAGTGTAACTTATTACATTTGATTACTTTTCCAAATGTCTAACAAATGTTTTCAACTGTTAATCATTTTTAAATGTTTAAACCGGGCAGTGTTAACTTCACAGTAGTACTCAACATTAGTAGCACGGTGTGGCAGTCTGGAGGTCGGCGAGCCTTCCCTGTTTCATTTAATATGACTGCTTGCAGTTGCTGTATAGGCTACATACCTGCAGAGGTTTCCTCGGGTTTGACATGGAAACCTTTGAGGTCAGTAGCATTTTAAAAGCTGGTAAACATGTTTTGCATTGCACTGTTATGTTCGAGCCCTTTTCTGCTTTATGAATAAAATGTTTTTTAAATTCTTAGCGCTGGAATGTGTTTTGATCCATAGACATGGTGGCAATGCTCAGACAGGCTGTTAAGCTTCGAGCGACAACGTGGACGAAACCGCCTTGACTGGAAATGACAAAACAAGGCGTTGTGCACGTTAAACACGTGCAAAGCGACAAAATGAAAAATTATTCATGTAGCTTGAACTTTTTTGCAGAAAATATTCAGATGTAACCCCCTTTATAATTATTGATATTTTCTTTAGTAACTAATTTAATTCTGTTTTTTCTCTGTAACTGTGACTGATTACAGTTGCATTTATTTCGAAATCAAATTATGTAATCCTGTTACATGTAACTAGTTACTCCCCAACGCTGCACATAACAATAGCAGGTGTGCCACAGGTGTGTGATTGACCTTAACATGATGACAGTCAGCACTGCGATTATTCACTTTCCTGCAGAAGAATCTTGTGCATGTCAGTGAACAAACACCATCCAAACTACCAGCCAGTCCATCTCTAGCTAAAGCTGTTTTCTCTTTAAGGATAAATCGATTTTTCCTCTAAAGGTCAAATGTACAAAAGTCATCCTGCCACTTAATAAGGTAGCAGGTAGGTCACTCAGCTTAATGAGCTGCTAACCCTAAATTTATTCTATTAATCTGACTTTTAAAAGAGACTTTTAATGTCTGTGATGGTCTTAATGTTTTGAAAGGCCTTCTCACCCTGACAAGATTAATATTCTTGGAGACGCATTATATATACAAACAGTGATTCAGACCACAGTTGCTGCATAGGCAGCAAATTGACTATTAGTGTAAGCTTTGCAATGGATTGGAGACCCTGGTGTAAGTTACTTGTCATGCATTATGTTGGGCTCGTCTGCCAAGTCAAATTTTATTAGTCATAAGAAAGTGACAGCACAGCTCAGGAAACTGCATGAGAAGCGCTTATTTATGCGGAACAGTGGATTAGAGCTGATTGATAATTGTTTATGCCCTTGGCAGTGGTGAATGTGTGTATTTCAAGAAAAGTCACCAAAGCCAGGGCTACAAAGAGAGGGAGGAGTGCCACCAGCGTGCAGAAGTGGGTGGTAAGTTTAGAGTCGCAGCCTGCTCGGTAAACACACTGTGCTGCCTCCTCCCATTCTCTGCTCTGCAGTCACATCAAGCATGGCTGGAATGTGATGCCGCTGACACATGGAAGTCTCAGTGAAATGGTACATGTGTTCTTTTATCAGAGAGGATATTTGTTACTACTAATTTAAAGTAGCAAAGCATCCAATCATTTTTTTGAAAATTTATTTTTAATTATTATTTTTTGGTTAATGGGAGAAATTATGAATATTCTGGCTTTTTCTTTGCAATTTTGAAATGTGTTTGAAGAAAACCAGCCCACTAAAAGCTGTAGTATCCGATATTTATTTCTTCTCAATTAACATAATGGCCTCATTTGAGAGTTGTGACAGGTTTGTGAAACAGCAGATAAGGCTTTTTGCAGTTCACTGCATGTTCACTCATGGGAAAAAAGCTTACTAAAAAAACTGACATCAAAGAATGTTTTTGATATAAAGCAATGAAATAGCTCTGTCAAGGTGTTTTTATATTGGCGTCCATTTATCATTTTGTTTTGTACAAAGTTATCCTTGTGTTCTCCCTTTGTTGCCTTGAAATCCTGATAGCTAACAAGGGGTAAAATGTGCCCGTTAAAAGGTGATGTCATCCTCAACGATGTTTACTGTGTATCCACAGACATTACACACTTTAAATGACAAATATTGGCACTTTGCTTTACGCTAATCTTTAGCAATTTTTGCTGCACATAACTATACAGGAAAACATAATGCTTCCATGAGGTGGATCTAAATTTGAAGGGAGAATTCTCCAGCTGTGGTCTCTCATTCGTGTTTGCCATTTAGACGGCAGCCATGCTTCATGCACCTGGCTAACAGGGCTAATCTGACTAGCACGCTGCCGCTGATCTTGCAAAGTAGAAACTCTGCTTTGTGCATGCAAGCATGTAGACGTAAATAAGATGTTTTGACAGTGACTGGTTGGGTCACAATGTATACTAGACCTAGGAATTCACATATGCCAAACGTCCTGTACCTCACAGTTTGGTATGAATGCACACTGAATACCTTTAATTTTATTGTCTACATACAGCATACTACTTAAAGCAAGAATTGTGACTTTACTGACATCTGCTGGAGTTTGACAAAGCCATCCAGCATGTTCATGTTGAGTCTCTGCGGGAGTGTTTTGTCTATTGACCCCATGAAACTGCGGAAATATTCTGAAATTCAGTAGCTTGTATCATCTTTAAGCAGAGCCTCGTGGTTTCTTCTTTTAATCAGGTGCTGGTTGGTTACGGAAGTATGAATTTTCATTATGGCAGGCATGCGTCAACACTCATACTATGTTTGTGGTTTTGTGGGTATCAATAGAAATGACAAAAGAAAACAAAGTGTTTGCTGTTTGCACACAGGGAAAGACATTATTTTTCAGTGCACAGTGGATGATTCATTGTAATTGAGTTTGCATAACAATAAATACACATCACCAATTCTGGCTTATTTATCCTCTCTTTGCTGTTTCACAGAGGAGGTTAAATGATGACCAGAGGTGGATAGAGTACTGAAAATTTTCAATACTCAACTACAAGTACTGTTACATTGCTGAGGTATTACTCAATTACAAGTAAAAGTGTTTAAAAAAGTACTTAAGTAAAAGTACAAATTACTGTTACAAATTACTCACAGTAATAGTTACTTTTTAGATGATGCTTCATGAATTTGTCTTGTTTCTCTGCTAAATGATAAAGTAAATGAATGAATTTAACTTACGGCATTTGTTTTCTTAAATAAAAGCACACAGTGTTACCGTAGGAAGGAGTTGTAGCAGTGGAGGTGTCACAGTCCTGAAAATTTGTTTGAGGTATTTTCCGATCACGGCCAGCTCGCTCGCTCTCCTCCTGCTTCACGTTGTTCAACAGGTGCTGCTGCTGCTGCTGCTGCACCGAATAAATCTGCATCTCTGAATGAACTCGTGGCTCCTGCGCTGCGCAGCGATGTTCACCTCACCTCTCCAAACCTGTGGCTGCTGCAGCGCGGCTTTTTTTTCCCGTCTAAATGCCAGAGTTTCAGTTAGCCGGTTTG
>JAQFJB010000013.1:21332058-21352122 GCA_029874875.1 Naso minor
TTATACACTTATAAAGTATTTCACAACAAAGGAAGTACATTATGTTAATTCAGAGCTTTTGGGGGACATACAGGGGTCTTTTGCTTCTGTCACTTAATGAAAATCCTGGTAACTGGAGTAATCACATGATAGTTAAGGATGGATGCGTCAGTCTCATGACATTTCCTGCAGTAAGCATTACCTCTGGAACACAGATAAAAATGTCCAAACTCATTATGTAGGACTACAGCAGGTAGAGTGGGACAGTGGTGAGAAAAATAAACAGGTTGGTGAACTTCTTTGGCTTTAAGGTGAACAAAATGAAGTCAGACATCCATTTAAGTACAGAAGTTTCATTTTAATTGCTCAGCTTGTTTAAAAGGTAGATTTCTGCACATGCATTCAAGCATTAATATGGTCCTTTTGTATTAATTAGTTAAATTTTTGTGTACCCAATGTCTTTGTATGCTTTATTTATTTAAAATGTAATTAACTTACACTGCCGGTGTTTATTCCAACTAAAAAAAATGTTTGACTATTAAAATTTTTGTACCTTCCAGGCAGCCACTGGGTGCAAGTCATGACTCTGTGGTATGAGCACCAACTTGCAGACACGCGTAACCTGCCTGACAAACAGTAAGTAATCCATCACAATAATTATCAGCAATGTCATCACTGCATAGAAATGCTTGGTGCATTTTGTGCCTCTGGGTATATAAAAACATCCTATTCTCTGGCATAGGCTGCCAAAGAGCAACCTTTTTAACTGAAGAGTTTGCCAAAGCAACATGTACATTTTACATTTAAAGTGTTCTGTATTTGTAAAGTCTGCAAGTAAGTAAAGTAGTCCTTTTTTTTTTTTTTTTTTTTTAAATTTTAGGTGCTATCTTTTAACATAATGTGCGACACATCAGGATCTTTAGAGTGGAAGATCAATACATCCACCTATTTAATGCATGCTGTGACTACTCAAGGTTTGTAATCACATTTTATCCTGTTGGAAAACACGATGTACTCGGCAAGTGTGCTCTATTTTGAATGTAAACCCGTCTGCAAATGGAAGCAATTTAGAATAAACCAACATTATATATATTTGGCCACTTGCATAAATGCACGTCTCTAAAGTAGTACTTTTGTGCTGTATTGTGTCTGGACAGAATCTTTAAAAAGAGTCTTTGGAGCAACTTTAAGGGCGATGAAAATAACTTAGTACTATGGATCAGCATGTGGCATATATGTGCTGAAAAAGCAAATGTGACCGGAGAGTCATGTAAGGGTAAAGAAACAAGGACCTAATGACATAATAAAAATAGCTTAGTAATGCACAGATGCTCTCTTACAGTTAAAAGCTATATGGTGGTCAAAGACAGACTTGCATCAAATGTGCATCCAAACGCCGCCACATCAAATACCTACAGTTGCACACACACCCTGTCATTTTGTAATATGAATAGTGACATCGCGTATGCCTCCTACAACCCGTCAGTCGGTCTGTGAACCCTGCCTCATAGGCCTCCATTTAGAGGCCACAGTGTTCCAGTGCCGCCCCTGTGGGTGCACACTGCATGCTGTTACAGGGCAGTTCTCAACAACTCAGTTACTGGGTGGGAGGGAGACAGAGACATATGAAAAGGAGCTCTGTGAATGAAGCTTGACTTCCACTGCTCACAGAGCGAACCAGGAAATGGAAGAAAGAAGATTTTAGTCAGCGCCGGCCAAGAGGAGCAAACCCCTGCTCTGTATTGCTAACACATGTGCTGTTGAGGCACTTATAACTGCATTACAAGAGGATTTAATGTATAAAACTATTACATATTACGTGGTACATGCCAAACTTGTTAGCTGGCCTTGCACTCAGTGTCTGTTTAAGTTTAGGGGGTTTGAGTGAGGAAAAGTTATTTATACATACTTGTTTTATGCAAATCTACGTGCATTCAGCTGGTGGTTTATTATCTGTGCACACCTAGCTTAAACTAATGCAGTCCAATAAAACAGTCCCGCACTTAATGCTCTCTTCATAAAGGTTATATGATCTGTTTTAGTCAATTCTGTTTTAGAGAGGTGTTAATTCAACTTTGTGATTAGAGTTTAAACAAAAATTTATATTATGAACTTCATGAAGGGAGGATTTATTATATTTCCAATCCGGTACTTCCCATTTCTTACTTTCCCAAGATGCCAAGCATTGTAAGAAATGGTTGTAACTCTCGGCTAAATGTATATGTATGTTTATGGAGCCAAACTAAATCATGTATATTAGGAGAAATACTATTTTGTGTTTCTATTGGGGAAACAAAACCTTATCATTCATTACTGAAGTTATAAAAGTTTAGACAGTGTGTTAGACTGTAATTGTTTTGAGTAGGGTTATCAAACAGATTAGCTATTACGTAAACATCTATTTAGGCTAACAGCCATACGTCTCATAAAGTTAGTTTTAATAAAAATGTACTTAAAGTATTAATCCAGTTGACTTTCACATTTTTTGACACATTTTCCTGTTTAGATTTTTATCCACACATGTTCACAAGTCTACTAATTATTTCTAGCCAAGACAGTTTAACACTTAATGATTTCAGCTTGTGTCTGAGGTTTCAATCTAAGCTCAAATTTTGTATTGCAGTCATTACTGAATCAAATCACCAGCAGGTTGTGACTGCAGAGTTTGCTGCTGGTTCCCTTTTACTGTGAGTGAGCCTAGTTTCTAGTTGAAATAAATCTGCCTGTGCAGGAGTCATGATAGATGGTTCCTTCACTGACCTATTAAGAGGTTTGTTGCTTTGAGAAAGTCCTAAACCACCAACATAAACACACACACACACAGAACTAGAGATAGCTGAGGCCACCCATCTTCACTTCACAGTGGCCTCTCTGTCTTCCCTCCAGTCAGGGTGAATCTTTGTTGTCTTCACCCTTGCTGCTGTGAGCCGCCCAGTCATCTGGCCACCTAAGCTCTTTTTGTCTTGACCTTTAATCCACTTTTCTATGGTGTCCAGCTATGCTAAATCAGAGTCACTACAACTTTTACCTTACCACAGTCTTATTATAGGCCTACTAGGTGTCCAGTATGTTTGCTGCAGAATATGTCTGATTTTTAGCAGCCCCTGCCTCACATACCAAGGTCATGCAACTCTTCTAACTCTAACTCATTTTCGTCCCGAGGGCTCACTGGAGATCCGCCCCGACCAGGTGGTGCGAACACACAGCTTTACCTTCAGCTTTTTATGATTGGCTGAAAGCATAGCTGCGCAGTGGGTGATAAATTGTTCTATTAAGGGAGGGAAATTGGTGCGGCACTCAAAGCGTCCATGAAGCTATCACACAGAGTTATGGTGCTGTGCTCCACAACAGTTTTGTAACTTTCAAAAGCCCCATCAGCTTCACATAAACTTCATATTTATGTTATGGCCAAAAATTGACACGTTAGAAAACTTTTACTGAGGCTGAGTGGGTTTGTGAACACAAAGCAGAGAGTTGTTCTTTAAACGAGGTTAAAGGGCCAAAAGTATTACAACAAATGGTTAAACCAGAAATGTAATGATTTTTGTCTTGTCTTTTCTAAGACAAATGTGCCTCAGATCTTTACATTACTTCCTGCTGTTTTAAAATGTGGCACACTGTAACTCGTACAGCATAACAATGGCTATCCAGTCATCTTGCACAAGTTATAGTTACAGAAACCCTGAAATTCTACTTTAATTAGCTAAATCCATCACTTCAGACTCCTCTACAGTGTGTTCAGATAGAAGAACATTTTCTATGTTCTTCAACATATAAAGAGCTTGTTGCATGTCTGGCTGTAAGTTTCTGCTTCCTTTGTCTCATGTGCTGTAGAATCAGGCTGCTTCCCATTATGAACACATGTAGCCCAGGCCAGGCTGACTTCACTTCACAACACAGATGTTTTTCTGGTGGAGACAGACCTGTGGGTTTCAATCAGTTAGAACAACAGAGACATGCTTGGAGTAGTGACTTTTCTTTTGAGAAATGAAACTAAACACTCTCTTTACTCACATTATAGTTACTGTTAGAAATTGCATGAAACTCCTAAATAGAAATGGCTGTAATTTCAGTATGACAGTCTGTTATTGAAAGTAAGTTAGATCCTCGGCCTCTGCATCAGGCGTGCAGCTAATGCACAGGTCTATTTATGTCATATTGCTGTCTGGTCATCTAGATAAAATAAGCAGCAAAGCCTTCGCATCAAGTCCATATAATTTTAAATCATGGGCCTGTATATGGGACATCTCAAAATGGAGGCAGTATTTAGCATTTAATTCTGGTGTGCTACATGGTACACCACATTCAAAATACATGGTTGTTACTAGCAGGGTGCTGTTTATGACAGTGAAATGTCATTTCAGTAACAAAAATATGTCCCCAAAACACTAAAAACCTTGGCATAAATCTCCAAACAAATGAAGCCCTGGCTTTCCACAGATTACCTCAAATTGGCTAAAATCAGGTGATAATTCTAATGAAGGTGTTCCAGCCCCATGATGACTTATTTTACCAATTGATCCAAGATTATAAAATGTATTTACTCTGATGAAATGTTGTGGTAACCATAATGTTATTGAAGTGAGGGAACTTTTCTCGCTTGTGTTACACAGAGGACTGGAGTGAGTGTGGAGAAAGAGCTCTTTATACTCTCCTCTGCACAGTGTGTAAACAGTGACAGACAGTGGCGGGTGGTTGACTTGAGTGTGCCTGTGAAAAGTGCTTGTGTTTCAATACCATGTCAGGTAAAACTCAGCAAAATAGAGCTATTCTCAATTTAACATTTCTGCAGTACCAATAAATGCCTCCATCGGTATAAATATCAGATTTTGAGAGAAGGGTTCTTTTTGCAGCAAAAAAAGTCCTGTGTTTGTTTGTGAATGTTAATTACCTGCCTGATTCAAACCCTGCACTGAAGCTTTGCCAAATGGCAAGCTATATTCTGCTGCTCTAGGATCCCTGCCTTTGTTTTGCATCTTTTGCTTCTGCTTCAGTTTATTGCCAAACAGCAACGGTGACTTGCAAAGTTAGTTTAATTTTCCTGCATTGTTGTTTTACGAGTTCTGAGTATTGCAAAATATGATATTGATTCAACCTCCTGTGCAACAATAGATGGTTTGTTACACAGTACCATCAGGGAGGTCGTCCTGGTCAGGTGATTTCAAAAATATTTGGCAGGTGATTGGACAAACAATCTGTGCCTCATTATCTATCACAGACTAACTTCAACCAATCAGATCAACAGTCATATTTGTAGTGGGAGAGGACTACCAGCCAGTCGGTAAATCAAACTGCAGAAGTGCTTCAGGAGCCAGCGTTGTTGTTGTCAAATGAACAGTTGCTTCTCTTGCTGGATATCACATCTCAACCACACCCGTTGCTGCCAGTAACCATTCTATGACACTGATCGGTCCAACCACTGTGGTTCGGACAGAAGTGCACAGCTTGAAGCTTGGCAGGATGTGTTTACAAGATCACATGATATTGGATATACAGCTGCCTTGCAAGATAACCAACCATGCAACAAACACTTTCCTGATGCCAGACTGTACTTGTCAACTTGATTTATAAATATTATTTCATTGATCAGTTCCTCTATAAACCTCTAATTAGTTCGACCTTGGTTAATTAGTCAAAATGATAAAGCTGAATGCATTTGAACAGTGGAGCACATTGTATTGCTGCTCCAAGGCATTTTTATTCCATTTACCTGGAGTCATTCCTGGCCTGGCCACACGTGTATAGACAACACTACACTTGTAACTGTCAAAAGATGGGGGCAATACCCCCCACGCCATGCATCTGAGGTTTGGCATTCCTCAGTAAAAGCTGTTTTCCTTTGTTTTCATTCATAAATAAAAGTTACATACAGTCTGAAACCAATGATTTTTATTTTTTATTTTTATTTTACTGTTTTTTTTGTCTGTAAAGAAATAAACATTGTCAAAAAGGCTACTGGCTACCGTAGTTAGGACTCTGGTCCATCTGGGCAAAGAAGAGTCAATTAAACAATGCATGAAACATAAAAATCTGTTTCCTACTGGTAGTGAAATGCTGGTTTCTTTTAACCATCAATTAAGTCACTCCCTACCCACAACCAAGTGTTTGTTATTGTTGCCATGAAAATTGCTATTGTTCAACGCTTTTCAAGCCTTAAACAAGTACTTATTTTAACCCAAACATTATCTTTCTTTAACCCTGACCAAGTTTTTTTTTTTTTTATTAGTGGCAATCATTCTGTTGCTCATATCTCCAGATCAGGAGACACTTACACTTAGGCCTATGTGTTAATTCTGTGATTGCCTGAAGCCCATTAGTTATGCCCAGAATACCTTCAAAAGGAGGTGGCCATTGATTAGCTGTTCCTAACTGGCACCAGCTACGAGTAGCTACACCTAATTTTTGATGGTAGCTATTGTGGATGTAGAACCAGATATGGTGTTAAGTGCACGTCATAAAAAAAAAAGTTTGACTTCTGAGTAAGCTGAATGTGGATAAAATGATTTGATCATACAACTTTCCTAAATTTACAGATGTTATCTGATCGAATAGATCACATTTTGTGAAACAAGTTATTCTTAGGTGTTGTGCTCTCAGAAAAAATCATCAACTGTATTACAGCCACTTTCTTAGCAATTTAAGATTGTGCAAAAAAGTATTTTTTGACCGTGTGCATCACCTAATGTATAGTTTACAGTTGGCAAGTTGTTCAAATTGGCATCAAAGCCGGATGCACTTCCTGGGGGCTTGGTAACTAAAGCTAGTTAAGGTGAGCTAGCCATAGCTATAAGCTGTATTACTTAGGAGAGCTAGCTAGCGTTTGTATTTCGACTGATATATGATGCTTCCTTAAACAAAAGAGCAGTGCATTTGCTTCAGCAACACTTTGTAAACTTTGTAAAACTTCATCTCCCCGAGAAATGGCCAATTTCAGTTTGCAGGAAGGGTAAATGCCACTGTGAGCAAAAAGCAGCAGTGCAACATAAAAACTCTGATGAAATTCAAAACTTACTAAATAACAATGTATGTCTTACTATAGGGTTTCACTGATTGTATCTGCTGGAATAGTAATTGAGAAGACTGCATAGCCGGAGAGATTTTTCATCACACAACTGGTAACAGTTAGTTGGCTTGGTTATCTGATGGTTTTTGGGCCACCTCATTAGTGACAGTAACAGTTCTGGACAAAGGCTGATTGTCATAGTCACAGATGATAACAGTGCACATGCTGGCAGTAATCATGGGAGAATATCTGAGTTTTAGACACAGATTTGACATTTTTTAAAATTATTGTATTTCTTCGATTATTGCAAATGATTTTTAATCAACAGTTAAACCTGATTGTCTCCAAGCTTTAGTTTTGTCACTGTCTAAACTTAATCTAAAATGAAAAGAATTTAGGTCAAGGAGTTAAAATGTCCATTGTATAGAACCTTACAAAGACACTTAAAACTGTAATTCATGCAGCAAACAATTCATCCCTATAACCCAATCATTTTACAGACTGTTACTAAAGCAGCAACCGTTGCCACAGCTACAGATAATAAACCTATCACTGCTGCAGCTGCTACCAAAGGTCCTGCAGTTACTTTACTCAGCTAATTCATCTAAGTTGGCGTTACACAAAACAGATTAAATACCTGAAAGCAACTACTGTATATTAAAGTTGCCTGCTGGTCAAAATATACCCCAGACAGAGGAACTGTGGTTTACGTATTGTCAAGAGTGCTAGCTACATTTCTTGAATTAAGTGGGGATGTGACTTTCTCATTGTCCACATTTTCCTCATCCAACAGGAAATCAAACCAGCAAACTTTAAATCATATGCACGCCTTACTATCCCTGAGGCTGCCATCTGCTGCTGTCACCCTAGCAACTTTCTGTTGTTTGCGTTCTGTCTCACCATTACCAATTTTCACCATAACCAATATCTTCTTTATGGTGCACCTCAACTGTCTAAAACAAATAATTGTTGATTTTTTTATGATATGGTAGGTGTAGGAGATAATAGTAAAGGATGTGAACCCTCTTAGAAAAGACAAAGCAATGCTAAGTACTTCATTCTGAACGTAGAATAATTTCTCACAGACCTAAAAGTTAATAATTCATTAAAACATTTTACATGGGCTACATGGATCTCTAGAAGAACCCTTGGAAGAGACCGGAGCCTACTTTGGGAACGACTGCCCTTGCTCTCTGAACCATGAGAGGATGAGATGTAGCATGAAACCTGCTCTGCCCAGACACTCATTCATCCCAGGGATATGGCTTCACTTTCTGCCACTGGGCATCCAAGAGGAGCATCTGATCCTATTTGGCTTGAAACAGACTGAGTCTGGGACGAGTTGGCTGACAGACAGAGCCTGGTCAGGATCCATGCCTTTACCAGAGTGAGCCAAGAGATACAACGAGCTGACTGTCTCCCAGACTGACCCATACTTGTAAAAGCCCATTAGATGAGGATCTCTTGAAAAAAGTGCATTTCGGTCAACTCGCCTTATTGTGTCGTATTTCTGGAGCCTCCTTCAAAAAGAAATCACTGGAAACAAGTGGAGTCACCTCTTGTCACTGCTGGCAGATTACAGTTGCTGTCAGTGCAAGAAGCTTTTAAAGGCAGAGTGACTCTGTAGACCTATTGGAGATCAGGACCCTTGGCTCACACAGGCAGACTTACAAAGAAAGTACAGGAAAACACAATTTACTTTTGAAGCTTTATTGAGATGCAAAAGAGTAATATTTCAACGTGTACTGCATCTTCTACAGTGTGAAACAGTAAAGGTACGGATTTACGTGGGTAGACATTATGTACAAGCAAATCATGGCTCTGCTGCATCACTCAGAGGGGAGACATTGTGAACAAACTACTTAAAAGAGAGACTTTCTGAATCTACATATACACTTATGTATAACACAGCTGAACCACATGGACTTCATGAAGAACTAAGCCGCTCATGTTTTATGCATCATGTTTATTGACGGACATGGCTGTTGTAAATATTATAAATATGCTCCTTTGTGATTACATACATATTGGAATAATTATTGTATTATATTATTACACCTGTAAGAGTGCTGTCACAGTATAGGTTTAGTAATTTTTCTCCCACCCGCTCAACCAATGACAGAAGACTTTCTGACAATGGAGGACGGTCTTAAACCTATTCAAACCAGTGCCTTTACTGTTTGACACTGAAGAAGATGCAGTGCACGTTGAAATGTTAGTCCTTTGTACCTCAGTAAAGCTTCAAAAGTGAATTGTGTGCTCCAGTGTTTTCTTTGGGTTCTGTCTGTGTGAGGTGGCTTGTTGGATTCTGGTTTTTGACAAAATTCCTCTTCTTAGAGCACTGACCTCCACCAGTGGAGGGCCTGTAGCGAATGAGACACGGTATCAGTCAAACAAACAAAAAAACGTCTCTGTGGATTTTTAAGTGCATTCAGGGAGGATGCTAAATTTTATCAGATGACTGCCTGACAAGTTTTCGTTAGTGCTGTCAGGATCTCAGATTTTCACTCTACGATTATCTTGACCTTAGATTTCATAACAATAGAATCAAGATATCTATAAACAGTTTATAAAAAGATATATCAGTCAAATTCATCTTTAGAAACCTGTAGAATATGGTGCATTGTTTTTATTTTTATTTATTATATTGTATGTTTTGTTCTTGTTGTTTTTCACTTCATAAGTTTTTCCTTTTTTGGTGGTTGGCAAACAGTGTTAAAGTTCATACTGCCAACCACCACAACAAATTGAGAGTGAAATTAATGGTAAATGATTAAAGGAGGTGCTGTGTTTTTGTGACATGTTAACATTTACTTTTTAAAGTAGCATGGTTACTGTCGGCTGGTACATCTGGACACCTTTCCTTTATATGTTATTGACATTTCTCCAGCTCATAGAGCACACAGATGGGCACTTCATGAGCTAAACTAAAGGAAATACAAACGTAACTGACGTGAATCTAAAGACCACAGTAGCAGCTTCAATACACCATGTTCTGCAGATTTCTACAACGTAAATAAAGGTGATGAAAACCAATCGCAGAGGAAGATATTATATGATAGTGGAAATTTCTGGTGTTTCCTGCAATTTGTCACCATGTCAGATCCTGTGAGATCATCAGCGTTCTCATTTCTTTATTTTAACTGATTTTTTTGTGTTTTGTAACTAACATGGCATTAGTGTTTAAAATAGGGAAAGCACTACAATTCATACCTATTCTGGATTACAGCTGATCCAGAGGCTGCACAATGACACACTGAACTGTGATGATTTTCTCACGTGATGCTGATCATTCTCATTTTATATGACTGCTGCATGTTTGTTTATGTATGTATGTGTGTTTGGCTGTTAAAATTTGGAGATTATTTATGTGTAAAATATTTTTTGAGTTGAATAAAAGTGTATGTTCATTGTCAAGGAGGAGTCACGGAGTCCTGGAGGGTCATTTTGCTCACATTAGACTGTTTATTCTACATATGACAGCAGTGTATCTTCACCAGTTCACGTGGTAACATTAGTGGACATTGCAAGTATTAGAGAAATGCCCTGCACGCACAGTTCTGCCATTTCATCACTCCATGGTCCTCACCAGCGTTGTCTGTTTTTTTTAATTCCTCCTCTTTCCTCAGACGCACCCGGGAGAGACTTGGGGGCGCACTACAAAGCTAATGGGTGGGCCCAAAGGAGAATTTCCAGCCCCGTGATTTGCTAATCGGGGGCTGGTTTCCTTGTCACTTCCCTGTAATCGTGGCTCCGGTTTGTGGAGCTTGCCCAACCCTCCTGTCCGCGGACGCACCAAGTGTAGCCTACAGACTGCACTCTGTGCGTTTTGGTTAAAGCCCGAATACCTTCACTGTGAAGGCTGGGCACTGGGAAGGAGGATCGGGGGCCTCGGTGTGGCTGAAAGAAGAGGCAGAAACTCTTCACTTATGGCTTTTCTGTAGGACAGTTTCCATCACCATTTGGAATTGTGGAAGGGACGTCATTGAAATTCACCTGAAGTCGCCCAAAAGTTTTATTCACTTGTGGGGGCCCAACCATGGAGATGCAAAGGTGGTCCACAAGGTGGAAAACGAAAAGGTGGCTTATGGATTCCACTGTAACCGTATTCATCACTTTATTCCTGGTTCTACATGCTGCCAGTGTCAGAGCAGGTAAGATGGTTAGGGATCAAACGTCTCTTATGAACTTTTTCTGGCCGAAAGAGATGCAGCGGAGACCGGCTTGGAAAACTCGTTAACTGATGATGGAGATTCGGGGAATTACAGATTAAACGTTACCTGGAGAGAGCTTCACCCTGTTTAGCGTACTTAGTTGCCGAAGTTATCCGTGTTTTCCCCGTTTCACAACCAAAGAAGTTACATTACAGCGAGATTACCTCAGCATATACCTGTATGACTGAGCGCTGAAGCCACCGAACATAAAGCTCGGGTACAACAAACCTGCACCCCGCTCATTACTGTAGTGAAGATGACGGTAAAGCCCCGTTCTAGAGACACTTCAATATCACATGCTTTCAGGGTATAATACCTTGAGATGCACATATTTTGTTGGCACACCACTATATTAATCAGCACACGGTTTACCGCGGGCTACTTTTACGCATGAATGGAAAGCGTCTGCCCCGAAGATGAAACACCTCGCCTAATTAAATTCAGTCTAAGCCGCTGGTATGTGCTTATAGAGATCAGGAAAACCGAGCAGTGTTCTTTTTAACCTTACTCAGGAGAAATTAAGCTCTTTGTTTGAAATGTGGCCCTCTAGGTGGATGTGGACACGGTTAGCAGGGCTGATGACACTGGACATTTTTCCCTGAACCATGATAACATGCCAATTTGTTCATGTCAAATTGCAATCACTGATCACTGATATGTGATCTTCTATTTCTTGTCAGACTAAGGAGATATTTTCAGTGCTGTGATTTTCCATGATTGTCCGTCCTCTCATAAAGAAGCTACATCTTCATAAATAGATGAATTCAGGCGGATAGACCGTCCAGATGGTTAACTGAAGGTTGTGAGGCAGAGGACAGTTTTTGCAGATACAAGGATGCTCTGTGAGTGAAAAGCATTAGTGTGATAACAAAAAAAAAAAAAAGAGTGTGAAGTGCATTTTCAAGGCCTCAGTGACTCTCAGACCTGTCAGTGAAGAGTGCAAAGCCCCTCTTGGTCTGCAGGGGGCTAAATGGTCAGGTGGGTTCACCCTATCTCCACACTGGCCTGGTCCACACTGAAGCCCAACGCTGGCTTGTGCAATCTCCCCCGGTGCCCAGCTCTTCCCCTCAACTTTGCACTTAGATGTTTGGTCGGCTGCAGGACAAGGCTGTGTTGTGTGAGCGGTGGGAATGCTTCCCCTCTAAGTACTGAGCCGTTATTTGATGATGGTCCTTGTTGCACTTCCCTATGATTTCAGAGCCTTCAAAGAGCAGGCCTGCGTATGGGCCTAGCCTGCAGCCATAATGGCCACAAGTCACAGGGTTCAGGATTACACAGGCCTCACACCTTGGCCTTTAGACATCTCTCTGAAGATCTTTCGTTTGCATACAGATAAAGGGAGAGAAGAAGGAAAGGGCTTGTATCTCCTTTAGGATGATTTGTCTGGATGGAAATTCAACCTTGTTTTTAAAAAAGTTTAGTTTCTGCTCTGGGTTTTAAAAATGTTTCCTGAACACAAGGCTGGTCATATTTTAACCCTTTAAACAAATTATTCGTGAAGTTAAAGGATACACACAAAAATGGGTTGATACGTTGTTATTGAAATTTAAATTATTGCTGCTCAAATCAATTTATATCACTTTTCACCAACTTTAAATATCCTCTATTGAAGCTTTTTGTCTCCTGCTAGGCTTACAGCCTGACAGATCAGTAGATACCGGACTGCAAAGGTGTTTCTTATTGAAAATCTCACTTTTTCAGTCTCATCAGCTCCTGCCTCTTAAACCTTGAGCATTCTGCTGCAGGCTCTGTGTAGCGGGGTCTCAGTCAGTCAGAGCTGTTTCTGCAGGGTGCCCTCTCCATCTAGCAGTGTACAGACACGTTTTCTCAACCCCCAAGGCGCAAACTCAGATGTGCATTCCAGCAGACAAAGCTAGCATTTTCAGAGTACTCTGCCTAATGTGCTCAACTGGGAACATCGGCTAATCAGCTCCTTGCTGGACTTTTGTCCTTTGTAGCTGTCACATATTTGTAGTGATTTCTGGATCATTTTGAACCAAACTTTTCTTCTGTCACACTAAGCCACATGCTTTTGTGCTGTAACTTATTCAAACTCAGATTCTCAAACGGGAATGACTACAAAGGCTTTCAAAAGATCCATTTTTTTTATTACATGACCTGTTTAGATTTGGAAGGTTTATACACTACATATGATCATATGCTCTGATATTGTTATGGAGGTCTACTTTAAAAGGAGTTAATGAGAGGAAAAGCAAGGGGAGAAGAGTAGGGAGGGGGGCAAAGCTTTGAAAAACTGGGTAGGTCTCAGTGAAGTTTCCTTGGTATGACACCAGCATAAAGCTGTCTTGTTTTAGCCGGCAGCGTGGTGGAAGTTGAAGGAAGGAGAGAGGGAGAGTGGGAGAGAGGGGGGATATATAGAGAGAGGCATTCTGGCTGAAGATATTATTAGAGTCTCAGGGAGCTGCAGGTGAAAAGGTCCTCCTCCGTTTGCCAGCCAATTTCACATTTCTGTAAAGATGTAAGAGCTGAAAATGACACCGCAGGAGGGGGATTTATGATATCAGTATGCGCACATCTTCTATGATATGCAAGAAGGGATGAGCTAAGACAGACTCTTTTTGGCTTCTGTCCGAAGAATAGTGTCACGGTATCTCTGTCAGCGCACTGTTTACATTTATTTGCACCTGACCTGTGAATGTAATGGAGGTGAAATTAATAGGGGCGATCTATGTTTTATGGTAAGCAGTATCATACTGCTCCTCCCATCCTGTCATTCTTCTTCAATTTGTATAATGATGTGAGATGATCCAGTAACTGAGCAATAGAGGCTGTCTTGTCTCATTTTGGAGTCTAATATAATTTTCTCAACCCTTCAGTAGAAGGAAGTTCTGTCCCTCCGTGCCACCTGAGCTCTGCTGGTAGCTATATGGCCTGTTTGCTCAGCCCCCAGGGCAAACTCACACCAGCTCATCACATGCACTCTTTTAAAACCTGTGCACACTCATTTGACCACCTTAATGGATTGGTCAGTATTGACGTTTTCTCAGCACCTCCGTGTGAGGGTCACAGCCTGGCCAAATTGCCACATCTGGAACATATGAGTCCCAGAGTTTGAACTGAAAGCAGCTCTGCAGGAACTCACAATGAGGTCCTCAGTTCACTCTCCAAAGTAAGTAACTGGTTCATCCTCACAAGCTACAATAAAAGACTAAGTTGTCTTTAGTGATGGCATTCCTGCGGAGTAACAGTTTGCTGATTTTGCTCTCATCTGTTTTCAAATGTTTTCATAGAATTTCGCTTATCTTGGTTTCCTCTATATCCTCTGGTTAAGAGGGAGTGAGCTGGTGGATGAGCTGACATGGTGGACGTTCGTTGATTTTTGCTGAGCTCCATCATACTACGCCAGTTTCTCTTTGAGGAACATAAACTTTCTGCCATCAGGTTTTCTGTATGTTTCCTTTGAGAAAAAAGAGGACAATGTTTGTAAGATGTCATGCTGGTGGAGCTGTGCAGAATTCTTAGGTCATTCACAGCATTATACTATTCAAAGTTCAGCATTACATTCAGCATTATACACTAAAGCAGATCAGCTCACTTAAACATCATCATGAAGCGCATGTGGTCTATCGCTGGTGTTTTGTTGGAGGAAGCTAGAAGCTAGAAGAGTAGCTAGAAGAAAGGGAGACCAGATGTAGGCCAGGCCCCTGAAAATATCTCCAACATGATAAATTGATTGAAAACGTGGAATATTCTTTCAGTATGCTCTGTTGCTGGCGTTCCATGAAAAACTCACAGCAGTGGGACGATTTTTGTCTACTAGGTCTGAATCAAATAGAGGTGTAATCAGCGCTATCTGCTGATCTGATGCAAACTATCTATATGAGCAGTGCTTGCGGCACCTCCATATTCATTAACAGCACCTCGAATCAACACGCTTTTCTGAACAGAATGAAACAGGCTCCTAATTTGCTTTTTCTTGCCACAGCTGGAATGCTGACCAGTAAGTGTTGAGAGCGACATCACACATTTTTTAAGATCCCGTTGTATCAAGAAGTTAAAGAAACTTTCAGAGTGAATTGACCTCTAAATGCCAACCAAAACAGTGGCTTTAGAGCTGCCAGGAAAGGCTTGCTGATGCCTTCAGACACCTTGGCATGCTTATTTACCCCGCAAAAACAGATTAGTGTTATTACATTTAACAGTCAGCCTTTGTATTGCCTGTTTTAGTCAAATATTGCAGTGGTCTGTGGAGCGAAGTGAGCAACCATTTGTATTTTCATGTGGATTTTAAACTTCGGTATGGGGCTCTATTCATAGTACTCTGTTTTCTATATGTACAATTAGCTTTTAAAGCAAAATTGTGTCTATGACAGTAGACTGATATTCACATTGTTAAGTGTGTGACATGTACGTAATGTTTATGTGGTCAATTTGCATGAATTTGACCTTTTATTGGACTTTACAGTGAAACATCTTCCAGGTACAAGTGACCCATATAACAGAGGGTCTCTATTCTGCAGCGCTTAAATCTGCTCCCTCTCATGTTCTCCAAGCTAATGTTTTATATTGAGGGTGTTTTGATAAAAAGGCATAATTAAAATACTTTCCCATGAGTCTCTGTGGGCACTAGGGCCCGACCGATATGAGATTTTTGGGGCCGATGCCAATACCAAAAATTGGGAGTAAGAAAATTTCCATATCTGATAAAAATCAGCTGATATTGTAAAAATATAATATCCACTGAATGTGGTTATCAAGTACTTGTGACAAAGACTTGTAATGGAGGCAGGATATCTTACATCTTAACAAACTTTATTCCAAACCTCAGTGCACTGGAGAGTAAACTATTGCATTACAGCATTTTAAATCACTAGTCCAAGTATTTTTTACAGCCTTCATTTTTTTTTTTTAAATATCGGCAGATATTGGTGAACCATATGCTGATACCTGTATATCTGCAAAGTCCCAATATTGGCTAATGTAATGTCGGCCAACCGATGTATCCGTCAGGCCCAATGGGCACCATGAGGCCACACAGGCTCCTTTTATGTCAAGTACTTCAGATTGGGGAGAATGGAGAACCCGAAGAGCCTCTTGTCCTTATCAGGGTAAACCTATCCAGGTGATCTGTGTCGGCACTTTGTCTATTATGCTCTCTGTTTGGCCTTGGCAGGGACATTTCCACTGGAAGGCAACATTCCCTAATGGTCCCACGCAGACATGTTGTTTGATGTGTAATTTATCATAAAGTTATTTATGAAAGTCAGAAAGTTCTGATGTTAGTTAAGGACTACTTAATGTTTGCTAGACTATGTTGTGCAATTATACTGTGATACATATGTCTTAAAAATGGTACTAGTGTGTGGTAGTGCAATACTATTATGGGATGTCCATGATGAGGTGTGAAGTTTGCCACAGCCTAAGTTGTGTTATTTTTTACCTGACTTGTTTGACCTGAATCATGCATTGACTCTACTGCTGGCTCTTGTACATTAACCAGAAGTGGATCAGGTCGCATACATGTATTCAAAACTTTGAAACCCACCATACATTTGAAAATGAAACACTCTGATACAGGACGTTCGCTGTTGTCATCCATCCTCCATTTGCTGATCATTGTGTAGATACCAAGCCCACCTTTAACTAAATGTTGTTCACAAAAACCAGAACTTTGTCCTAACTGATGTTTCATTTGCTCCCCTGATCAGCAGAGCCAGTGGATGTGCTAAAAGTATTAGAATTTCAAAATTACCCCGAAGGAGTGACGAAAACATCAGGATTTTGCACAAACCGAAGAGCATCAAAGCCGGACTCAGCTTACAGAGTTGCCAAGCAGGTCCAGATCAGTGCCCCCACCACGCAGTTATTCCCTGGTAAGATATTACTTTTTTTTAAGTATCATGTGTAAACTGGTGTTTTTCAAAGGTGTCTATTGACAGTTGATTATCTGCTGTAAAAGTGACTCACACAGAAAACAAAATTAAGTATGTCTTGACATTTGCTTTAGCTGAGAAAGCTGAAACTGAGGCCGCGTTGCATTTAAGTGAATGGTTAGCAACCAAAATTGTACAAACTGGTCAGCCGTGTGTCACAACAACTCTAACCCCTTCAGTGTCTTTTCCACCCCTCCCTCTTTGGCCGTGCAGGTGGTGTTTTTCCTGAGGACTTCTCCATCCTGACCACAGTTCGCCCCAAGTCTGGCCTCCAGTCCTTCTTGCTGTCCATTTACAACGAGCAGGGAGTCCAGCAGCTGGGCGTGGAAGTGGGACGCTCACCTGTCTTCCTGTACGAGGATCAGACCGGCAAGCCAGCCCCGGAAGACTACCCTCTGTTCCGTACTCTCAACCTTGCTGACGGAAAGTACGTCAAACTTCAGTCATCCAGTTGTGTAATACAACATACTCAAACACACCCACATTCACCCTCAGACTCACTGTAGAAGCTGATTTAAAAGGAATGGCTGTTGTAGCACGAAGGGAGGGGATTAAAGTGGTTGTAGGTCACTGAGGGTCTGGGTTAAAAATGCTATTTGGTGCAAATGAAACATCCCAGCTGTAATCCAACTGTACTTGAACTTGCCCTCACCATCTTGGCTATGCCAGTCTGTAGCACTGAATGACTTGACACAAACTCATCTAGCATCTAAAATTTATACTGTTAGTTCAGCCTATACAATTCGACCAAGTGTAATACAGATGTTCTAAAAATTTACGCATCAAACTGGCATCTGTCATGTGATTAATCAATACATTGGTCGTGTATTTTGGCGACCACAAACATAAATATGAATTCTTATCAGAGGTGGAGTATTTTCAGTGGCTTTTTTATCATCTTAAAACTAGATTTGTGACCGTATGTACACTCAAACTCTCAACATTTTCTGATTTGCACTGAGTGAGTCTTTCTGATAAAAGCAAGAAAACAACCCAGATCTTCCCGTTGTTGCACCACAGGTGCTCATGACCGGATTATCCATCTCATCGGGGGTCCGTGGGCACAGAGACAGGTCAGAGACAGGGAGACACTGGATTATTGGGGCACAGCAGGGACTGCTATGGGCAACCTGACCTCATCCATGAACTCACTGCCTCTGTTATTTTAGAGAGGGGGGTGGTAGGGGAGGAGGCAGTCCTAAACTTCCTTTTTACCCCTTGGATTACCTCACCCAACCAGAATCAGCGCTCCAAACCTTTTCGTATAAACCCGATTATCTGCTCCTAGGTTCAGAAATCCCCGAATTCTCACTCAGAGCTTCGGCTTAGTTGACATGAGCCCGGGTGCAGGGGCAAGGAGGGGAAAAATAAACAGACAGGCTGCTGGGAAAATGCATAATTTGAATTAGTATTTTATAGCGTCTTTGAGTGTTATTCAGGTTTTCCTCAGTTGCTGAGTAGGCTACACTAAATAACGCCAGTGTATTTTTTGAGCTTCCAAAGGAAGTCATAACCCGGCCACAATATTTTTGTGACCCAAATTGGCTTAAAATGAGATCTAGTGTGTACGCACTTATCATGATAAAGGGAAGCTTGATTAATCCTTCGAGAGTCCCATGTCAGCAATAACTCTGCTTTATGTGCAAGTTTCAACAAAGCCAGCTTTATGTTGGTCTTGTGGAGCTGTTTTGCCCAGTATGAAGTTTTTGTGACCCTCTGTCTAAGGAGCAGAGTTCTCTGTAGAGGATTTTTAACTCTTCTTGGTCTGGATACATTCCAGCTCCCGGCCTTGCCGAAATCTGCAGCGACTGTAGCTCAGGCTGTGTACAGTCTGCAATCCCTGTGGATGCATTCATTGTTACTAAGAAGCATACGGCAAGCTTGAAAAGAGAAGCACAATGATGATATTGATGAGGTGAAAAAGAGCATTATCCCTCTCTTAAAAGGGAAGGGGAGGTGCTTGAAAGGATTTCTTTTGAGCTGTTCCACTGTACTGTCAGTTTTGTGTTATTTAAGCTCCTAAAATATGCTTTTCAAAAGATTGTGCGACATTTGCTTTTTCAAACACAGTGTTACTATTCGTGTCATGATCATGCACTGCAGAAGTTGGAGACATTATTTAAACCTATTGAAGTCAACATTTGCTTTTCGGCCATATAAGGTGACAAATAATCCTTCCTGCTGAACTGCTAAGCCCAGAGAGTGTTGCACGTTTATTTTCCCCCTAATCTCCATTGCATGCCCTGGAATGCGATCTAGCTGTGATTCAGAGAGAGTTTGTCATTTTTATATTACATTAACATATGTTAATATGATATCAAATATGCATTTACACCTGTGATAAACCCCTCCTATATTGCCATCTTGAATTACAGTGGTGCCAGGTCTCATCTTCCACCTCAGAACAATGTTTTGACTGTGTGTCTCCTGCTCTGGCAAGGCAGGCCTTCCTGGATCCTGACACACACTTTCCACAATGTTCACCATGTCTGTCATGCCGAGTAACGCTGAAGGAGGATTAAGTTTGGAGTTTAATGAGTGTAATCCCGTGTTAAACAGGGCCAGAGTGTGGGGGCAAGAATGTGGTCTACTGCTGCCTGGTATGCAATAGCCTTTAAGTGCAGAGGCAAATGGTCCAGAGGCGAGGGAGGTGTCAGACTCACGTGTGACCCCGGTTAACCCTTTACATCTTCGGGTGTCATCCATCGAAATATATCACACATAACATAAGTTCATAAGTTAACGTTTCTCAGTACGTTTGCTTTTGTAATGAATCGCATAACAATCAACAAAGAGCTGATTTTTCCTGAGGAGGCTTTGTGGTGTATCAATTTAAGGTGGATTACAATCCTGTAAACTCTTCTCAGAATGAAATAACACAGCAGAATTATCATTACCATTGAGTTCCATGTTTTTAAAGGAAAACTGCACTTTTTGGGGGTTTAGCCTCTCATCCACAATCTGTGTAAGACAA
>JAQFJB010000013.1:21580876-21592381 GCA_029874875.1 Naso minor
TGAAATGCCTGAAACTTCTTTTAAATAAATAAAGCTTCTCAAATGAATTGACATAACTTTCTCTGGGACTGTAAACACCTCTGAGAGGCACCGTTTGATCTGTCTTACATAAAAATAACTCTGTTATCAGTGCTTGAGTTTACTTTCTAAGATTCTATCAAGGAAATGACGCAGGGGGCTGACGTCATATTTTAACCACACTCCCGCAATAGTAAGCATCAGATCAGAGCTACATTCAAAAGATTTTTTTCCAGTTAGATTCATGACCTGTAGCCTGCTCTATAATATAATGGACTGTGATTAGATTTGCATGTACTGGTGTCATTATATAAGCTGTTATTGTTTGCAAATTTATCCCACAGATAAGAATCTTTATTAATTCTCTGTTTTCTTTTGGCAGCTGCTTGCGATTGTATTAAAAAATCCATGTTCTCAGGGTGAAAGCTTCATTTTACCGCAAAGTTGAACTTTTTCACTGGTAAAATTGGAAAATGTTATCTTTCATTTGAAGACCCACTTGAATCGCTTGCACCACAGTGATTACACAAACTGAACTCGTGTTTTTTTTTTTATATCTCACCCTGTGTTTTGTGTGACAGGTGAATCAAACGAGTGGGACTCCAGGCGAGGCCCATCAGTGGGCAAACTCCTGACGAAGTCGATGTATCGCTGGCCCGGCTCATACAGTTTGGCATTTTCACACAGACTCTGGTGGTTGACGGGGAGGGACACAACCTGCGCCTGCTGCAGCTGGAACCAGTTGACCGTCACCTGAAACACGACGGTAACAACATTAACCTGTGCATCGGCACTGACAGCCTCCTCATCAGTCTGTATGAGGAGAGCGTGTCGTGCTTCATTCCTGTTATTCAAGCTGGTGTGGATGTGAATAAACATGTCTGATAAAGGTTAAAGTCAGAGCTTACAGCCTTGAGAGTGAGATCACACTGGGAGACCATCTCTCGGATCTGAGTGATGATCACACTCTTGGTGTTGGCGAGGTCGACTCTCTTCTCTCCAACATCGATCTGACACGCTTTGCAGTGCTCCCTGGCCTCCTCAGCCTGCCAACAGAGGAATGACAGTTCATCAGAATTTGCACTTCTCTTGGTCTTCTTGTCTGTTCTCTTAGTTTTGTTTTGTTTTGTCTATCTGCAGCTGTGTCCCTAGCATTATTTTGTTCGTCTTATTTGTTTTGTCCTGTTGGTCTTAAGGCATTCCACACATATAGAACCATTTACTAACTCCTACTCGGCAGGGGTGAGACTTGGAGAGGACATGGTTCCAGACCCATCTGAGTCATCGACAACACAAATTCAGAGAAGGTTGGACCACTCTGTATCACGCCGCATTGTGTCTCTTGCACTCTATTATGAGGAAAATGATAAAACTCCTATTTTCAAAGAATTTTCATTCCTCTGATCCATAAAAAACAATAAAATGGATTTGACTCTGTATTGATTAATCACATAAGTAGCAGTTGTTAAATCACATGCACATCAGGTAACACTTGTACTACAAAAAGAGATATGAATGGGAGAATCTAACTATCTTGAAAATTAACCACATTTGGTATCACAGGAGAAAAACTTCCTTAAGATGAGAGATGATAATATAAATTTAGCCAATGAACACTCTGACCTGATTAGTTACAGCTCAACTAAGAGTATGCACTAGCTGGGATTTTGTTAAATGTGTGGGGAGCCTGTTATGTGGTGATGGCATACATGAGGAGTTCTTCAAAAAGTCACTGTTATGGCTTTCCGTTTCTTTTCTGTCTCTCTTAACGTCGACTGTCCAATGAGTATTAACAGAGTACAGCAGTGTGTGTAGTCCTTGAGTTCTTTTTTTGTTTGTGTGCTGGATGCTAAATGTGCCTCTGAAGCAGAGAAAAAGCTATTTAAAGTTAATGAAAGAAGCCTATAAATGAGTTGAGGGCCCATAGAAGTCTATAATGTAACACATGAAAAGAGCTACAGACAAGGTGCCGCACCTTCTGCAGGGCCTCCTCCTCAAGCCTGCGCCTCTTCTCGAGCTGTTTGGCCGCCGCTGCACCTCCTCCTCCTCCGATCTGCTCCTCCTCCAGGCGGCTGGTGGAGATCTTGGCCTTCTCGTATTCCTCCTGCCGCTGGGCCTGCAGCAGCCGAGCCTTCCTCAGAGCGCTGTCTGCCTCGTGCTGGAGACGCGTACATGTATTAAGTTCATATGCAGACTAACATGATAGCACACATATAATTACAATGCCAACAATGTCAACCACAGCCAATAAAAAAAATACTGCTTAAGCTTTATTAAGTTAATTTTAAGCTTCATAATTACAATAACAAACATTAATTAACGTTGTAGTTGTATTATAATTTATACATCTTTGCATGAATAATTATTGTTTTACCGGCTAATAATAAGTGTGGCAGCGTGGCAGCTTAAACCGTAACTTAGATGTTAAATAGCAGTTAACTAGGAAATTGCTACTCATGTACAAGTACATGAGTAAGTACAAGTTACAGTAAGTGTTATTAGCTTAGTTAATGATGCTCATTCCAGGTGGAACAGAATGAGGATTCTGGCTGCATGACTGCATACAAAAGCATTAGCATGCATGCACATAACCAGGCTCCGGCATCTCAAGAGCATTCCTGGACCAAGCCCCCTGCTCAATGAAACAACTTCACGTTCTGTGTACATTTGTGTGCAGCCCCCTTTATGTCAATCTACTCACCATTTTCTTTTGCTCTCTCTGCCACTGCTCCTTGACCTCTTTTCTTAGTTTGTCCAGCTCATTCTTTCTCGCCAAGAGAGGCTGGAAGGACACACACACAAAAAAACAAAACAAAACACACAAACAGTGAGTAAGCGCATTTGGGTTTTTTGTGTTACACAATCCAATTCCCATTTCAGACAAGCATCTTTTGCTTTTGTTGGATTACCTGCACGAATTTGTTGCTTTGGAGTACTGCTACGGTGTGAAGCACAAGCTGGCTGTATTCAATGTCATTTTTGAAAGCAGTCATGTAGGTCTCACGGAAAGGCATGTATTCCTTAAATGAGGAGGAGAAAGTCTTAATATCAGTCCTCAAAAATTGTGATGTGTGAGTCAAAACAACTGCAACATCTACTCACCTGTTGGCTTGCAAGTGTCTTGGCAGACTCTGCCATTTTGGCGTAGCTCTTCGCACACTCGGTATCTGTGAAATGACAACAATAAAGTTGAATTCAACTGTTGGATATTTCTTAAATACAAAACTAACTACAAGCATTTAAGTGTTTTTGGTTATTTATTCAATGTCCTTGAGTCATGAGACAAATCTATAAATTTAATCAGTAAATAAAGCGCTAACCAAATGGGAGGTGTTAAACAAACATGCCTGTTTGCCTGATAACAAACGTACTGTACAACTTGATGGAGAGCCCTGTGTCACTGTGTTGACCGGCCGAGTGAGTAATTATTAGACTGAACCCGTTCATTAACCAGAGTGCCCAACAAAAGCTCTCACACTGCGCACTCAAACTTCAGCCTGGATAAGACACCATTGTTTTAGGTCCAGGACAGGTGATAGAAAACATTTTCTCAGGATACTGGCCCTTCTTTAAGTCTCATATTTGTGACTCCAGCAAAATATGACTGTGGCTGTCAAAAGCTGTATTAGAAATTTAGACTAATGAAGAAACTTTCAGCCATCAATTGTTGCTAAAAGCTCAATTTACCACCAACTGAAAAAATTAACAAAAACCTATCTTACTTTAGTTTAATCAAAGCTCAGAAAAATCTTAAACAATAAAAGAGGTAATAAAACATTAAGTAATTTATCACACTGATAAAAAATACTCAGATTTTGTGTCTTCCAATAGATAAAACAGAAAGTAAAGTAAGTTATGTAACGTAAGAACAGTAAATAAAATTGCCTTTTCACAGTGCGTCTCTTGGTGAAACATTTCGTTTTTTTAATTATTATTTTTAAAGAGGGTTATCAGTCATGTTGTCCTCCACTGTTGTGCTTATTGTTCACTTTAAGGTTTGAGCTTCACTGAATCTGACACCAACAGGCAGTTTTTGCTTTCATCTCCCGAAGGGGCAAAAGTCTCTCAGTGCTCACCTCAAATCTCAGTTTACAAGTGTAATGTAGCCAATCATGGTCTGAGAGGCAACTGTGATCAGGTGTTGTGACAGTATTTAAAAATTATTTTACCAGATAATTTAACACATTCCTCAAAAAAATATAGCATTCAAGATATTGTTGCTTTTTAAGACCCTAAACGTATGTGACATGGATATGACTACATGTCATAAAGATAACCTGACATGATTACCTACACTTAAGTATGTAACGAGGTACTAAAGTTAAGTACATGGACCATGATGCTAACACATGACAGCTGCCTTTTGGACTTTAGTGTGAAGGGTGCTACTTAGCTGCTGCCGCCCTACATCTCTCACCATCACCTGTGCCTTAACTCACCCATA
Organism: Naso minor; assembly: GCA_029874875.1. Classification (NCBI taxonomy): domain Eukaryota; kingdom Metazoa; phylum Chordata; class Actinopteri; order Acanthuriformes; family Acanthuridae; genus Naso; species Naso minor. Next base: position 21,585,339 of record JAQFJB010000013.1, read on the forward strand.
CTGAGACGCTTCTCCACCCATGCCAGCAGCTCTTTGGTGTACTTGGACCAGGCCTTGGCGTAAAGCAGCGCTGACTCCACCCCGCTGTCCTGCCGCTGCAGTGTCCTGTCCACCTCCTCTGCCCGAACTGGCGGAGATGGCCCTGTAAAAACCACCGGAGTCCCACGAGGAAGGTTATAAAGTCTGGCCTTAAACATTACTGCTAGCAAGTAATCCCCATGAAGCACATCTCTCACTGCTGCTACACGCACTATAGCAACATCTGTGACTGTGAGTCACAAGAAAAGCCCACACTGACCTTGTCTGATTGAGATATAAGCTAATACCTTTGGAAGCTAAGTAATACTGACAGGAGGACGATGGCTGGACGTATTAATAAGTGGTTAAGGTGACTGGTCATCAAGACTTGAGACCTAATTGTGCTCTTACCCCAGATAACATCACAAACACTAATGGCAGTGACACAGCACAAACACCACACCATTCACACAATAACCAACACTGATAAAGCAGCAACAGTAGGTTGCCTTGAGGCCGACAATATGAATAAGCTTTATCTAACAAATTTGCCAGTGCTAGATTCCCCTGACACTTCTATAGAGCAGCACCAGAGTGGAGCTGTCGTGTGTTATAGAGATCCATCGTACCTGGCGGATCATCTTTCTCAGGACCGGATCCTCCAGATTCCACGGAAAGGTTCTCAGAAGACTGAAAAACAGAGCAACTACAATGAGGAGGATGAATTTCCACCTCAAGGCACAGTGCGCTCTGCTAAAAACAAGGCTTATCAGACCTCTACTTCCTCTTTAGAGCACTTAAAAAAAAATCTATAGCAGGAAAACAACACACAACATCAATTAATTTTTGGCAAAGGCCATTTCAGGAACGTGCGTCAACCTGCAAGTCCTCACTTAACCCCTGAACCCTGCTGGGTAGATTTTCATATCTTTTGCAGGAGGATTCAGGGGCAGTAGGCCACATCCTGCCATTCATAGGACGCTCAATGAATTAATGATAAATGCATATTTAAGAATAGGAACTATATTAATGCTCTCACATCATCAGTCTGCAATTTTTAATGTCAACTACAGTTCATGAAGATGATTAAGTACCAATTTGAAACCTCACTCATGCTTCATTAATTACAATGCAACAGACATAATCTACTTTACTTTTCTTACCCTGCTTCTCTTCATCAGGGGGAGCCCCAACACCGATCCATTCTCTACATCTCCCATAAGGAAGTCAGAGACACTGATGGAAAACAAAAACACAAATCAACAGACTGGGTTGAGAGAGGGTCAAATTTACCAGAGAAAGCAAATGCAGGAAACAGGTTGGAACAATGCAAATTACTTGTGTTTTGTAATTTAGAAGTACGCCCACATTTTAAAATTGCACTTCTATTAAGTTTGGGAGCATAAATTTGTCATAAAAAGACTTGATGCAGTGGAAGCCAGGATATCCTGACTTTTAATCTCCCATCCCATCTGCATGGGTGAAGCAGTATAAAACATTAGATATCCCCGGTCTTCCAAACGGCAGTTTACAAATCCAGTTTGTAATGCAAGATATCAATTCAAATTTTTTTCTTTTCTTTTCTTTTCTTTTTTTTTTACACTTAGTGTCACACTTTTTTCTGCCCAGTAAGAAAAACACACAGTCAGGGGTATTTTTCTAACTTTGTAAATCATCATGTTAAATTCATGTTTAGGCTCAGTTTTACCTTTTCTAAATTATCTCTAGAGTTAATTCTTTATTTCTGTTTTTATGTTGCCTTTCCTCCTTCTGCCTGGATGGGCTGTTTGAAATGTTTAAATTATTAATATTGACCGGGAAAAAATACAGTTGAAAGTCTCCCCTTGATTGAAAATAAGAGTACAGTAAACTTGCCTGCAGTTTGAAATGAGCCACGGGATTTTCAATCACAGTGATGACATCATACTTACACATTGCCAAAGGTGAAGGCCAATGTGTCGATAGCAGTGTAGATCTCTCCGAAAAGCTTCTGCTTGTTTTCTTCGTTCACCTCCTTAAAGTTCACTCCTGTCAAATTGTGATGAAGTAAGACTGAGTCAGGCTTCGGTAGCAAAACTAAAGCATGCACAAGGTAGACATCCTGCAGTGGCGCCATTGGTTTTGCAGTGTTTAAGGCAGAAATCTCATGGCATGATTCATCATCCTGTGCATGACGTCAGGAATTAAGTCGATGATCATCTCTTTTGAGCCATGCTGAACTCCCCAAATCAAGCTGTGAGCTAAAGAGACTATCTCTTAGTATCTAAAAGGAGCAGAGATTTTGCAATAGAAAAGTCCCTAAGAGGCATCCAAAAACAACTTGGTATCTTTAAACAGAAAAGATAAGCAAAGACGGCAAGTGTGTATACTTGGTCGTAATCTGGAGAGGCACTAGTTTCCTGCAGCAGGTCTAAACACAGTGATGACCGAGGACAGAACAGGGAAAAACACCAGTGTAAATACGGCTGTAATCAGTCTGCACAATAAACTTCCTGTCCTGACCAGGCAGAGAGAAAATAAACTAAGAGAGATGCTCAGAAATTACGACCAAACACCAAGCAATAAATCAGTGATGTCACAGACTGCTTTGCTACCTCCATGATTTCCCCAGTCTTTCCTTTCCAGTAGAACAATGGAGACTTCGAGAGTTTTACTGGAGCAGACATTTTTAGGTTTCTACTATGAACCGTGTCTTTGGACGAAATTGAAAGAAGAGAATTAGACTAGTTGGAAACAATTCACACTCATTTTTTTTTAACCCTTAAAGGTCCACTTTGTAGAAACAGTTCATTTCTGTGTCTCATTCACAACTTCAGTATTTGAAGAACTGGAAAACCCAGCTTGCCAAATACGGACGCTTTTGGTCGGAGGCAGGCTGAACTCCCGACCCAAAGGGTCAGTACTTGAAGAGTTGGGAATCTTACCAATAGGACCTTTAATGTTTTCTGAAATTTGACAGTACCCTAACTCACTCTTTCACCAGGTCTTTCCATGTATATACCACATCATCAAAACTGAAGTGCACCCATCTTTTGACCAGCCTATCAAATACTGAGATGCTTCCTAAGTAGCTGTTATGTGCTGCATTCAAGATCTTTGGAAAGAGTTGTCAAAGAGGTGCACTGTGCTACAAATGACAAAACTATCAATTACCCACCTTAAAACTTTCTTCAGTATTCCTCCTATTTAACAGAAATAAGTCGTCTTAATCAAAAAAAAAGTTACTTTCCTGTCCGAAATACTTAACATGCCACGAAACAAGTAACCGTTCTTTAGGGTATCCAACAATATGTTCCTCTATCCAGCCAAAGGACCACTTGACACTGAAATAAATCCAAAGTTCAAATTCCTCTCTCAGACCTGGGCACAGGAAGTGTTAAGACTCTATCGAGAGGGAAAAAAAAAGGATTCTGACGTGCTCAAATATCCTTGGGGCCCTGGAAGTCTCTTTCAACCCCAGTTCAGCTACTGTAGCCACCATCATTCAAAGCACGCAACTCCCTTATGCTGCTACATCTCCTCCTCTTCTGTCCAACCCCTGCCCCCAACAGGACATCCTGAGGCTTGCTGGAATACAATGCCAGTACTCGCTCAGGCCCCAACCAGTGGTCCAAACGTGGAAGTTACATCATCGGGGAAAAATGGTATTGTTTCGGTGGAAAAGCTCAACACTCGTCAGCAGCAAAGTCCTGTGCAGAAATCAGGTCTAAGACAAACTTCTCCTCCAATAAAGATTAATGTGAAGGTATAGCAACATGGCATGTGACTGGACATGAAGTATCACGAGATGGAGGAAATGACAAACCTCTTTACAAACAAATACTTGATTTAGTGTTCTGGTTTATCTTAGAGTGTGACGAGCAGACTCTAAAAAAGGAAAAAAAAAATCAGTGTTCTCTTCTCAGAACAATCAGACTCTACACCACAGGAAGTGAGCAATTCTGGCCCCCTAGTGGCAGAAAAGGTGTTATAGCATGCTTTACTGAACAATATTCTTAAAAAAAAGTTGATTAACATCGCTACTTAGCACTAAACTATTATTTTCTATTTACTGAGGGCACTTTTTCAGAGACATCACTGACGCTGCTGACTTTAAACCAGCTGCTATGATAATGAAACCAGTTTGATAAACAGTTGGGTTTAATTTACATTCATTAGAATCCTTCCAATCGCTAATACAGCATCAATAAGAGCCTAAATTATTTTGCTTCTATAAAACAACTACTAAGCCGTCAAATCTTGGGCTACCTTGATGAAAAGGCCCTTATCTGCGTATCCCTACCGTGCATCAACAAGTATAAACAACATTTTAAAAAGTCAAGCTACTGGTTGCATGAAAGATGGGACCTAATAATTGTTTGTGCACACACCCATGTGTGTGTGGACCAATTCCAAATATTTCAGTGAAGGTAAGCCACATTCATAGGTTGAGCCTCCCCAGCCTTTGTTCCCATCACAATGTCACCGTTCCTTATTAAGTGAAAGCTTTTCAAAAAGCAATGCAGCCCCTCGACGCCCCTCTTTGCGATGCAAATTGAAACGAGGTATACTCGGGGGATTCTTGAGTGGCAGCCAAGTTAAGAAATGACCTGCATGCCAGATCATAATCTCAGAGAATGAAAGATTGAATAGGATTCCTCAGTGTAGTTCCCTCTGGCCTGGCAGACAAAGCACAAAGGACACCCGCATCTCTCATAACTGACTCCAAAATATCATTTTCTTACTCTCTGTATGGGGTTTGAAGCACATGCTGCTGAATTCTAAGCACGAATGACTTTTTAAGAGCTGCATTGCTTTAAAGCTTTATGAAAACTACTCAGAGACACTCTCTGGGAAGACTTGGGAGTATGGTGTGAGAGAGAGGACATGGTAATAGTGGATGTCCAGTAGATAAAACTGTCAAGGGAGAAGGTGAATTAGATAAGCAGAGACAGAAAACAGACCAAAGGAGGAGTGGAGGAGTAGCTGGTATGTTTTACAGGAAAGCTCTGAGTTATGCATGTGTTTAAGGGAGATCTGGTCGTCACAGCTCACCTTTGACCGTGGCGATGACGGTTCCTGCTGTACTGAGGATGTCCACCGAGTTGAGACTCTGGTGTTTGCTGATAATGGCCTTCAAGACTCGCAGCAGCTCCCCGAGACGCTCATGGACTGCATGATGGAGGCAGTCCTGGTGCTCTGAAAGGTTACAGTTACACACTCACTGTGACAATGAATTACACTTTGCTGAGTCAAAAGCTTTCTCTATTCTCTAGTTTCAGTAACATTCAATCTTTTTTAGGGATGCACGGTATTATTGGCACATTATCGGTATCGATGTTGGCTTTAAAATTAAATATCAGATATCAGCCTGCCAATATAATAATTAATAAATAACTGGCTGCTGTTTCCTTGATTAAAAAGCCCGAATAAATGCCATGTTTCACATGTTCCCTGTGGACAGATGTTATGTTTACTGACTTTGTCACCTGTGAAACAGGCCAAATTTGCCCTGGTTGTGGATATTGTTATGATTGTCTCGGGGAGCATCATCCAGTTTTAAGTAGGATGTATCTTGTTTTGGTTAAAAGCAAATTGTCATAACATAAGGTTAAGTATTTTTCTTCTTTAGCAGAGAAAATGAATATTACATCATTTTAAGCTTCGTACTTTATGCCTGCATTTGCCAACACGGTAAGAGTATGCATAATACCACGGCATGTAAATTCCACTACAGAAGAAACTTGATGATCTCTGCAATTAGGTGTGGGGAAAAGATATCAATATATATCAGTATCCATATTGATTATTGGCCAAATGAGCTGTAAAACATCAGCATATCGGATGTCGGCAAAAAACCCAGTATTGTGCATTCCTAATCTTTTTTGTAATGAGCACTAGGGCTGTATAATGGAGTAGATATAGCAGCAGGTAAATAAACAACATGTATTACAATGCATGAAGCCAATGTCACAGTATCATAACCATTTTAGTGAGGCCTCGTGGTTTTGACTCAACATATTATTAACTATTAAGGCCAAGCCCTTATAATAAATGCCACCGTAGAAGTAAAACCTGGATGTGGTTTATGGACCAGACTTGCACTTTAGCTCCCACACTGTGTCTCGCCACATGAATGTAGCAATACAAGAAACAACATTTAGAAAATGTAACACACACATCTTTTCAAACTTACTGTTATAATGGGATTTCAGAGAGGTTTTTCCCTCATCAACCTTAAGTTACTGTTTGAAATGATAGAACTGGTAAAGATCGGTTGTCAGACAGTGTCAAGTGAATATCAAGCACTGAAATCTCCTTTACAGCTTCTGCATAATCCATTAGCTGTTAATGTTTGACTGGTAACATGATAAGAAATCAATGTATTTTACATCTGTTATCTGCTACAATAATGACAAGTGACTGTAATTAGGCAGCTGTTTTTGCTGCAGAATATCAACTTTGCTGAGGCTTTTTAATGTACATTAAATGAAATGAATTGTGTTTTCTGTCTTTTATTACTGGACTTGTAATGTATTAACATGGAGGCTTAAGAATTTATCATGTGGTTCAAAGCCTAAGCAGATTGTACCAAGAACTCAGCTATTTAAATGAATGGTGCAACCTCACTGGCAACAGGATTACTACACGACATTCCAGCCTTGTTGGTTCAAAGAGTGACCATGGCAGCCATGTCAGACTACTGCCATCCATTCACAGCAGTTCTAGTTAACACTGTAGCAATCTGTGGCTTGTTCAGGCAAATAAGCCATAAAGCCAAGATGGTGAAGGAACTGCACACAACTCTGCAAAGATACACACAGATCTAAAATGGCTCCAACCTGACAGTCAAGTCTATAAATACCCAGTCGTAGTGTACTCGTTTTGCCGTTAATAATTAGTAAACCAAAGAAAACATGACATCTTAGGTATGTGGTTTTGTGCACTAGATGTTACTTTGCTGACAGTGAGTCAGCTTCATTAACAGAGGCTCATAATGCACCTTGTTATCAATTAACCTCGAATATGAGCTCTTGGCATGTCCG
>JAQFJB010000013.1:21712536-21723098 GCA_029874875.1 Naso minor
ACTTACATATCCAGTAAACTCCTCTTTCCTATGGAGGCTGAGAGCGGCCACAGTCGCCACTATTATTTTTCATTCTGTTATCTTGAGATCACAAAATAGTCATCTCGTTATCACAGGAAAAAATAATTTGTTAGGGTAGGGTAACAAAACTCGTTTTTTTGGTGATAAAGGGATAAATTATCTGGTTATTACACAATAAAGAGCCTTCATCTCGAGATAACAGAAAAAAAAAAAAAAAAGAAAGTATTGACCATGGCCGCTCCTGGCTCCCGTACATTTCTGCTGAGGACTGTCCTGCTGACTGTTGTCCCTTCAATACCTCAGAGGCTTTGGAGCAAAGACTCAGACTGATGAAGGTCGGAGGTGGTGATCATACGTTTTAGTAGCTCTTCAATTTTCCTTGAAAACAGAAAGCATTACTCTCAGGAAAGCTGTCCTCTGGATTCAAGCTGTACAGGTTACAAACACAGAGCACTGACAAGCTGTTGTTGTTTTGTTTTGTCCCCAATGAAACATGTCAGATCACTACAAATGTTTGTCATAATTCTTCAAATACCAAATTTAGGGGTTCCTTTTGAAATATTTTTGGTGCTTTCATTTAACAAACAAAATAACGGTCTTAAGAAGTTTAAAGCTATCAATGTTTGTATCACCTCCACACTATAGTGTCAGTTGACCTCCACCTCGACAAAAAACAACCGTGTTAAGTTTTTCATTGTAAGCATGAATCAGATTTTTCTCTTCATCACTTGGACACAGTTTGCAACATGCAGCAAAGACTGACAAAAAAATCTAATGGCCCGAGAGTAAAGAAAGGTCCAGTTCCTTCGTCAGTCTGTGACACACAAGCTACATCCAACTGCAGTGAAAGCATCATATAAAACTGCACTGAACAGAACTGTCTCTTTCCTTTCAACAAAAACGTTCCAAAATATTTTCAAACATGCTGTTATTATAAATATACTAGTTACAACTAGCCTTAAGTGGTCATTAGACATATGAAATCACACTAGTCAGACACAAGAACTACTCCAACTGTCAAAATCACCAAAAATAATCTTTTTGTCCGGTCACATGACACTTGTTCATGTCCCACTGTTTGCAGGACAGCAAAGTGTATTTGTTCTGAACTGGACAAGAGGAGGGAACAAAAGCACAAGTGAATGAAAAATACCCACACAAAGTACTCTGATTATGTGATGAGTCTGCAGCTGGTGAAGCTTAAGGGTGTTGTGACTGACGGAAATCTGTGCAGAGGCAGCTGCTTTGTAATCTAATTCTATTTTGTCTCATGTGGGAGAAAGCCACAAGGGGGGGCTATTCTTTCAGTTATCCAGCTTTGGATACTATTACAGGAGCACTGAGAGAACTGGCAGGAGGGTGGGATGGTGGTAAGCAGGTAGTACAGGCTGGAAATCTCCCAAAAGACTGGGCCCAGAGCTGACTGTGCTGTTTCCCTCTTTCTTCTGAATCGACTTCACAGAGAGCCAGAAAAACAGAGAAAGAGGCGCTTGTTCTGTGTTCCAACTCACACACAAACACATACAGATACCCTGGCAACCACCTTGAGACACACAAACACACAAACACCACTGACTGCACAGCAAGAGATTAACTTCTTCTCTTTGTTTTGTTTTTTTCATTCCAAGCTAAAGTGTGTGTGTGTGTGTGTGTGTGACTTGGAGGTGGGGTGAAGACACTTTTCCCAGGGAGCTGGAACTACAGTGGCATCTGAATTTTGGCCTCTACAGCTTTAAAGTTATGTGTGATGTCCACAAAGAAAGAAGATCTATGACCTTTACCTGAACACAACAACTGAACAAATCCTGATAAAAGATTTCCGTTCTTTTCAACATGTCCCACATCTCTTTGTACATGTTACAAACATCTGCTCTGTGTGAGGCAGATTTCTTCTTACCTTTAAACTGCTGATGGAGCCAGTAGCATACAGGCTGATGTGTGACTGGCTGTCTACCCCACCCTCAGCTACATCCTGAGGGCTGAGGCTGAGACCCAGGGGGCTAACTGAGGGCTTTAAGGTTTTAGGTCTCTCAGGGGGGTCTGTCAATCCCTCCACACTGACCAAATGATCCAGAGAGAAAGGAGAGACAGAGCTGACTCTTGCTGGTTGAGGATAGTGAAAGATTTTGCGCTGAATTCCTGGTCGGGGGCTGTTAGGTTTAGGGCTCATTGGCCGTAGGGGACTTGCAGTCACACTCTCACTGGCCAATGGGTAGGATCTGATCCAGGATGGTGAAAACTGGTAAGTAAGGGCGGCTACTGAGCAGGGACTCAAAGGTAAGACTGGGCTAGTGTACGTGGGCAGTGTGACTTCAGTATCATCTAAAAATGGGGGTATTCCAGACACACACAGTGTGGTAGGGCGATTAGGTGAACACTTTCTTCTCTGGCCCTCAGATTTGCATCCATTGAGGTGATCCTTTTCACTCATTTGCGGAACTCCCCGCTTGGAGATGGGGTCAGTGTGGCGAAGGGCTCTGACGGAGCATGGTGAAGTGCTGAGCCTGTCCAGGACTGCAGAGGGAGTGACGTCTCGACGGTCCTGCCCAAAAGCCATGTTGCTACCTTCCTCATCAGGCACTGAAAGGGTTCTTTTCAGCTGTTCAGCCTCCTTGGCCTTTTTCAGCTTCCTCCAGGATTGTTTGGCTTTACCTGAATCCACATCACAGCCCAAAGTGGTCTGCTCTTCACTCTCCTTGTCCATTAAACGGGACTCAAACAGACTGGAAAGTGACTTGTGCGCTTGTGCAAAGCGCAAGCGGATGTTTAAACTGTCGTTGCTCTTGCTCGTCCTGTATGTCTGCCCATAAGTTGACTGGATTTGCCGAGGGAGGGGGCTGTCTGCACATGCTCCTCCATGGCCCTCCCCATTACTACCTTGGCTGACTAGCTGACGGACATGGCGAGTGTGGGGAGTAGAAGAGAAAAAGCCACAGTCGTCCTCTTCTGTCTCGTAATGCGATGAGGAAAATGCTTGGTGGACTGTTTGGTTGACAATGTTGTCTTTGACAAAAACCTCATCGTCTGAGTTGTCCCTCTGTGGCCCTTGCTCAAGCTGAAGTCTCTCAGCTTCTCCATCTGATGACTCCTGGAGTACTTCCTCACTTTTGGCACACTTTGAGCCCTTCACTTTCCTAAAAGAAGGCATTTTAGCAAAGACAGAAAATTTGGAGCTTTTATTTCCTGTCTGGTTGACTTTTGTTTTGCTTCTCCTGGTCAGTTTGTCAGGGAGTTCATTTCTGGCCGAAATAGAAACGTGAAGATCCTCTTTTGCATCATAGTTGACACTGGCTGATGTGTAAGATACAGCATCACAGGTAACAGTCACAGGTCTACAGCACTTCAGCTCAGGCTCTAACACAGCTGTGGTTACAGATTCCTCTTCCAGCTCAGGCTTGTGGTGTGGACATTTGGGATTAGAGATGTCTCTTAGAAGATTTAAATTATCCCTAACTTCTTCAGCAGGTCTAATGACTTCATTATTAAGTGAATGTTCACTATTATCACCTGGCTCTAAAGTACTGACAGCACGCATGTTGATGCCGACATCAGGTTGAGAGTGCCGTGCTACCCTCACCTCCTGCAGTGGAGCTGGTAAGTTGACCTGTGTGTGCTCTCTGCACTCCTCAGTCAGTAAATATCTCTCGGATGGTTTGGATAAGCTGCCTTTTCTTTTATAAAGTGAGCTGCAGGTCCCTGGTTGTCTACAGTAAGGCCTCTCTTCTTCAGATTCGTTCTCTAACAGGCCTCTGTTCTCTGAACTTGACATTAGCGGCTCAAGGCCTTCATTTCTTTTCAAGTTAGAGTACTTGTACTCTGTCCTTTCTAGAACAGTGTTATCTGTCTTTAGTTTTTCTGGCTTATTTGCATGTTCCAGGTTCATATGTCTGTGACTATCAATGTATTTCCCTTGAACAGCTTTAGAGTTCTTACAGCTCCAGATGGGTATATTGTCCAGGGAAGACAGGAACACCTCAGAGTCTTTGGGAAATTTGTCTGCATCAGAGAAAGAAGGGTCAGAAATCAAATTTGTTGATGGCTCACCTGGGGAGCAAATCATTCCCTCATCATCTTTGTAGTTGCTGTGGGCCCCCCCTGAGAAACAGCTGACAGCCTCCCCTCTCCCTACCCCTGTTATACTGGCCTTGGTGTTATTGTTGGAGTCTGAGAGCAGAGAACGAAAGGCTTGCAAGCTACCGGGAGGTTCAGGGATCTTTAACTCCAACTGACTTTGCTTACAATGACTAGAAAAAGTGCTGACAGTACTCTGAATGTTTTGAGCTTCCTCTGGGTGTTCTCTGCCGCTGCCCTGTACAGAATCAGCAGCAGCAGCAGAACATGTAAATGTTTTTCCTATCTCACTGGACACATGCTGAGTGAAACATGCATCTGCTTCAGAAATAACTCTGAGCTCAATTGGCTTAGAAAGCTCTGTTGCTCCAAGTTGAAACTGTGGAGGACTGACTTTGCTTTTGCTTAATGTTTCATCATGTTTTTCCTGGTTGATACACACATGTCTGCCCTCTTCTGCCTGGATCTTGTTCTGCTGGTGAAGGAAGTTGTCCTCAAAGTGTGCTGATATCACAGGGGAGGTATCCTCCACTTCCTGGTTGCCAGAAAAACACAGTGGATTATTCAAGTTTGGGTGATATGGCAGACTTTCATCAGACACCCTAAGAGTGTCCGACTGGGTCTGAGTTAAGTCAGGCCCGAGTTCAACACAGACCAAGAGAGAACAGAGCTGCCTGTGAGTGGGTTTTTCAGCTGCAGCACCCACCTCATCCAACTCGTTAGGGATTAAATTCTGGGTTGGATCTGGACTTTGCAATGGTTGTAACCTTGTGTTCTGAGGTTGTTTTTTATCTGGCTGCTTCTCATTGAGCTCCTCCCTGTCAGAGTTTGCCACGGATGCATCCAGAGCAGAACCCTCTGGAACAACATTTAGCAGGGTAGCACAAGTATCCAATGGAAAACAGGCTGTGGTCTCTGTGGAAAATGTGATGGAAGAACAGATTTCATTTACTGTCCCAGGTGGTTTAGTCCCCTCTGTTGCAGCGCCAACAGACCCAAACTGCTCCGCCTGCAAGCAGGCACCTGACACCCATACCTCATCCTGGGGTCTTGTTGCACTAGTACAAACCTGAGGCTGGATCTCTGACAGTCCTCTGTTGGAGTTCTCTTCACACAGAGATTCAACCCCCTGTGCCAACACATTGATTTGTGTATGAAGCAAGTCTCCAGCCCCTGACTCTGTGTCATGTGATACACTATTTTTCTCACTGTGTGCTTCTGAGGTGTTTGGACTTACAACACTTTCAGTAAGAAACTGACATTTAGAGTGGGCTGATATGCAACTTCCATCAAATCTTTGCGCATTTGCTCTGTCAGTGAAATGTTTATCTGCTATGCATGTGCTGTCTGTGCAATTACTCTCTGTTCTGTGATGTGTTTCAGTATAGCATGTCTCCACACTGTCACAGAAGTTCCTTCTTTCTGCACTGTGCACATTTATAGCCTTTATCTCTCTGTCTGCATTGATTACACCCTGCTGTTCTATATTTTCTCTCTGTCTGCGACTTTTCTCCACAGAGCTGAGCACTTCAATATTCTCCTCATCTACATTCTGAACATTGCAGATTTTTAATCTTTTCCTGCTTGTATTCTCTGAGCTTTTTCTGCCTGTGTTTCCTGTCTGTAACCTTGCGTCATGTTCGTGTGGTCTTTGCTGCTGTTGTGTCGCCACATTCTCTGTGGTATCAATATGAAACATGCATGTTTCTGAGTCAGTAGGTTCATTCAGCCTCTTGGGATTCTGTTCTTTAGCCAGTGCGTGCAACTTTTCTTCCTGAGTGTCTGGTGGACTATTTACCTTTGTATCAAAGGTATCTATGTTGGGCTGGCTTTGTAAATGTAAACTGTAAAGCTCCGTGCTTCCACTGAGTTGAGTTTCTGTGCAAACAGCCTGTCGATCAGAATGTTCTTGGTGCGAGTCTCGTGTGAGTTTCTCTGTACTTAAATGAGGTCGGATCTCAACTGAACCCAGATCTCTGCTGCCAAGCTTCGAGGCAATATTTGTGTCCACACAGCTCTCTGGACTTTTCCTCCTGCTACATGTGAATCGTTCATTGTAAGTCTCTGTAGCATCTCTGTGGCTATCCCCAGGTATGATTGACTCCCTCTGTTGGGCTTTTCTCAGCCCAGTGCAGAAGCTGCTGCTTGTTGTTCGCTGACAGACGTAGCTGTTCTCCAGTCCCAGCAAGGCATCCAGAGAGTCCTCCCCATCTGGACTTAAATCTGACAGGGTGTCGCTGTGCCAAGAACGGGAGTCAAAATACTCATCAGACGTGTCACCTCCGTCTATGCCTCTCTCACGCCATTCCTGGGAGTCTGCACCCAAATCGCCCTTCTCCAAATCTAGTCTGTCACAGAGGTGGGGGGAGTCTTCAAGGGCTTCTTGAGGCTGTAAAGACAGTGAAGCAGAGGAAGGTGAGATGGAAATCTGTGCAGCAACAACAGGGAATTACAATCAATGCTAGCAAGAATACTGTAATATTGATTTCCACCTAGGGAGTCAGTCAACAAAATCAACAAGTTATGAAGACAAAGAAATGTTTAAAAGTACACAACATCCATCTAAAACCACTAACTGTTGTCGGTATAGTCTCCTATTGAAGTTTTGAAGACTCACATTAGCACTTTATGTCATTTTACGATCAAATACAAAGGGAAGCAAACTGCAGGCGCACGCGTGCCAGTATACAGCAAAAGAAGAAGGAATACATGAAGTGCTAATCTGAGTGTAAAAATAACGTAACGCGGTAAATAATCAAGTCACAACAAGCACACAGGACTGTTTAGAGTTGTTGGAAAGTTTATTTGATGACTTTAGGCGGAAGCAGGCTAGCACTTCCCATTGACTACCAGTGTTTGAGCTAAGCTAATTAGCGGTGGGCTATCTTCTTGTCTGGAACTCAGGAGGGAGGAAAATAAAATAGAACGCAAGAATTTCTTTCCACTTTATTTTGACTTTGTGTGTTTTATTTTAGCATTAATTTTCATAACTTAATATGTTTCTCTGTGATTCAAATGATGTGTGTAATGAGTAATGAAAACAGAGTTGAAGTCCAAGCAGATCACAGGGGCAATGCTGTCCTCAATGCAATTAACTGCTTGTTAAGTTGTTGAAGTAAAGTGATACCATTTTAAAAACCCACCCACAAAGAACCTGCACCAGTCAAATTAAAGACGTAGTTTGACTCGTGTCTCTGTTTAGGTGCAATTAAATCCTGTAAAGTCAGAGTTTTACTTACTGTCCAGCGCCTCCATGCATCAACTGTATCCACCACCAAAACACAAAGGCGAGCAGCAAACCACCGAAGCATTGCTCCCATGGTGTTACTCACACAAACGCTGACACACATAATGACAGTTGACTCACAGTGTCCCCTCCTTACGAATGCTTAATGCCTGTAGATTCACTCTGTACTTCTCCTAGTCTCTGTCTTAATGCTCCATAGCCATGCAGCAACATCACTGCCCACACAGAGAGAAGCAGAGCCGCCCTCTTCACTGCACGCTGAAGACGTGGTTCTTCCACAGCAGTCACAACTTAATCCAACCTCAAAACAGCAGGTACAAAGTGATCTCTGTGTCTCAATAACAAGGAAAGACATTAAGAAGCCCTAAATACAGAGCTGCAACTTCAGCCAGTGCAGGGTGCAAGACTTCTCAACCTGAGGACAAGACACCTTAACGCAAGCTCACTCTATTACATCAGAAATGGCTCCATGACTGTACATGAACAGAAGCATGTCTGCACAAGAACATCAAAGTGCTGAACTGATATTCTGATCATAAAGTGTTTGAGGTGGAATATAATCACAACCCACTCGTCGTATTCCCAGCATTTTGTTTTCTCTGTGTTGAAAATGGGTTCAGATAAACACTGAAGTTGATTTTATTTATGCACCTAATTTAAACTGGTGTTTTTGTAAAGATAACAGCAGTATCTAACTTCTATTTCCTCCTACGAATTTAAATACATTTTTGCTTAAAGAGTTTACAATCAAACTCTGTTTCTTGCCAGACATATTGGTCTTAGCGGCAGTGCACTCAAAGTAAACCAACTATTGCTCTGCTTTGTAAGGTAAAAGGTGCAGTGACAAACCGATGCCGCTCTGCTAACAGAATGTGAGCTATTGCTCAAACAAGTACATGCATGATTAGTGTTCATATCAGTGATGACCCATTTGGATCAGGGAAGCAGTACGTAAAACTTGAAAATGAATCAGGATCACTTTCAGAACACGCGTTATTTCAGACTGTTAACGATTCAGGAACAGAGTTCACGAAGCCATTCACAGAGAGGCTGCTGTTATTTTCTGCTAATGAATTTGAGTAGTTTAAAGAAGCTTAAAGGCTCAGCAGAGCTCCCTGTCAGGCAGATAGTGAGGAGGCTGACGGAGGGACGACACTCTGACTCTTCACCACAGTCATCAACGCATGCACATGATTCATGTCATTATCCACTGAAGCAGGCACAGCCCATATTTATGACTCAGCACCATGCTGACTCAAACTAACATTTCACTGGACAGCAACTCACTGAGCCACAAAACTATCAGCATATATACATGAGAGGTCCTCTCTCTCCATTCACTGCATGTTTTTATGGTATACTGTTAGAAGTTCTGTGCTGTACTTGTGAAGCTGAAGCATGAGCATCATATCAGGAGCATGTTTCAGTGGAGCGTATCACGGATCACTGGGGGTCACGGTTATGTCTCCTCTTCTGTAATGAGCAAAACAAACATGTAGAGCAATCAGCTCATCTTTACTCGGCCCTGACAGTAACTTCTGCCTGGTGACACAGTACAGTGCACGAGATAAAGAAGCTCCACTGTGTGACACCGCTGCACGGTGACGAGACTGAACCTGAATCTGACACTGAGTTCTCTCGTTCAGACAGCCCCCCTGTTTCAGACGGCTGAGCGAGACACTGAACCCTGAACTGCTCCCACGTGTGTCTGAGTTTCACTTTGACACTGAGCAGCAGTCTGCCAACAGTGTGCTCATGCGTGTGTGTGAGTGGATGAATGCTGACATGGCCGTGATGTGCTTTTAGCGATCGAATGTCTGCTTATAATTTACAACTCTGATTTCATCAGCACATGCTCCAGACTAACTTTTTACACTGGTTGCACTGGTGTGCCAGACATTTTCATTTAGGTGCACTCAAAATTTTTTGCTGCACCTTATGACACCACAATAATACAACTATCATACCAGTTCTTGACAGTCATCTTATGTGGGCAAGCTCATATCTTTCTGCCCACGATGTTCATTATCTAACTAAAAAATGTTAATTCTGTTGGAAATGATCACATCTAACGTTATTTATAACATAATGCTTTACACCAGGGGTGTTAAACATATGGCCCACGGGCTGGATACAGCCCGCCAGGGGGTCCAGTCCAGTCCAGCCCATTGGATGATTTTGAAAAGTGCAAATATTGAAAAGAAAAAAAAAATCCTATTTCACAATGAAGTGCACTTCTCCAGTCTGTCCACTGGAGGGCACTGTCCTAGCAAGAGTTTGGAAATCCCTTACCCCACTGTACTGACTCTCAGGCTTCAGAATAAAACAACACTTCAAGCAAGCTGAATGTAGCAGGCCGGAGCCGCTGGTGGAAAATGTGGTTGTCTGAAAGGAGAAAAGTCAATGCGGAGTGTTGGGTTTCCCAAAAACAATGGACCTCTTCTTATCTTTTCACAGAGGTAAATGGGAAACCAGTGTGCTTGGTGTATTTACAGAACATTTCAGTGCTGAAAGAGTACGACCTTAAACACTATCAGGCTAATCATGCCAAGAATTACAATAACTTCCAAGGACAACAGAGAGCAGAGAAGATTTGAGAGTTGCTGACTGGTTTGAAGACACAGCAGGCAGTTTTTAGTTGAGAGGTGAGCGATGCAGCCGTGAAAGCTAGCTACATTATTGCTAACGAAATAGCATCCGCTTCAAAGTATTTGTATTCGGACGGCGACTTTATGAAAACCTGCATGCTGAAGACGACAGAAAATGTCAGGCTGCCAACATCAGCCTGACGAGAAACACTGTGGCAGGAAGGATTTCGGAGCTTGCTGGAGATGTGGACCGGCAACTTATGGACAAAGTTTAGTCATTTGTGGCATTTTCGGTTGCAATTGATGAGAGCACGGACATTACAGATGTCGCTCAGTTTGCTATTTTCATCCGTGGCGTTGATGAGGCTTTGTGACCGAGGAGTTTATCGAGCTAGTGCTGATGACTGACACTGCGACAGCGGCTGACATTTTCAGTTTCCTCGGTGGAGCGCTGGATCGGGTCAGCGTGGACTGGGCTCGCACTATCAGCCTGGCGACAAATGATCACCACCCATACATCCAGTCGGCGTCGCGTCACAGTTGGGGGCGGGGCATTTTGAGGGGGAAAACAATCCTTTCCCCCTCGCCGATAGCACTGTAAGCGCGCAAATTTTAAATTTTGATATCAATGCTAA
>JAQFJB010000013.1:21800805-21814097 GCA_029874875.1 Naso minor
AACTCAGGAACATTATTTTATAATTATAATTTTGTAAATGATGCTGAAGGGAACATTGCTCTTTTTTTGCTTCATTGTTGGAAAATTCCTGCAAATTTCCTTTTAATAATTTTTTTTATATTGACTTAACTTGTTTTTTTTTGTTTACTGCATTTTGTATCATTTATTTCTACTTGCAGAACTTTTGCTGCCATGAATCTGTTCTGTTCTTTTTTGTGCTTTACAAACTGTGTTTAAATTTAAAGATTGTCCCTCCGTTTAAAACTCAGTCCAGGACGTTGTTGTTGAATCTGACTGATGCTCAATCTTTTTCTGAAGCTCAGAAATACAGAATTGAATTTAGGCTGTTTTGTTTTTGAAAAGCACATGATCATCCTGTGACTTCCTGTCATGACTTCAGTCAGTCACTCCGTCCTCAGTGAGTTTAGAGACCAGGCGGAGTTTTGATGAGGCATCACGGAGAAAATCAGCCAATCATTTGCTTCCTTGCAGAGAGCATTCGGCACCTCGAAGCTTTGTTGTGCAAAGTAGAAAAGTCTGGGAAAAAAGTCTGTTTTTTGCTTGTTTGTTTGTTTGAGCAACACTGACTTGAAAAAATGCATGAAAGGTTTTCAAACAAATTCAGGTCAAATCGGTTCCTCTCTGGCACCTTCTGAACGTTCTAAAGCTCACAAAGGTTGAATTTACAAAATGTTTCAGATGAAGTTTTCATATATTCATTTATTTCATATGTTAGATAAAATTACTGAGACACATTTTAGATTTTTCCTGTTAGAAGAACCGACATGATTCAGGAGGATGACGGGGGGGAACGTGTCATGATTTGATCGTCTTCACTGGAACTGACAGGAGTCACTGTGAACTGCTCTCATTAGCTTTCTGTTCCTCATGATGAAGACCCTCCTCCTCCTCCTCACCTCTACACAGTTTGTAACGAGCATGCGTCTCCGGCACATGATTTTTTTTTTTTTTTTTAACCTGCCTTGGGAAGAGTAAAGCAGAAACCCCTGAGAGATGAGACTGAAAAACTAAATTATATCTCATTTACTTGATTTTGTAAATAATCTTTATTTTATTCTTTAAATTCAATAAAATAAAATACAAAAACTTTTAAGTCAACAATGGAAAATGTATCTTTATCACAGAAACTGAGAAATGTAACCTCATATTTCTGCTGTAACATAAGCAGAAATATGAGGTTACATTTCAGAAACTGTGAGAAAAACAGTGAACCGTCGATGAGCAGCTCAGCTCTGCTCTGTCAGACCAACAGTGTCTGTGGGTCTTCGTCAGTCCTCTTCGTGTTCGTCTTCTCTGCTCTCTGCTCCTGAGTCCATGTCTCTGTCCTTCCTCATCTCCTCCCGTTTTCACCAGGTTTAGTTTATTTTGGTTTGGCAAATTCTTCTTAGCTTTTGGATCTTGCTTTATTGCTTCTGCAGTTTTTCTTTCCTGCGCCAGCTTTATATTATTAAAGCTTCTCGTTTCTCTGTTGAGACGCCTCCCACATGGAAGCGTACCTCAGCTGTCATCATGCTTTCAGCTCCTCGTCCTCCTTCAGCTGCCCAGCGACCCCGAGCGAGTCCTGTCCGGCTGACACCAGCTCCTCAGCAGCAGCAGAGCGGCCTCCCTGCTTTCCTGTCCTCTGTCTCCAGGCCTGTTGTCCCGTCGTCAGCCCTCAGCCCTGCAGGCCACCTGTCCATACTCATTTTAGTTTTGCATTTTCTTCTCAGTTTTGGGATCGCGTTTGATTACTTAGTTTTGTGATGTTGGTATGAGCTTTTCATTAGAGCGTTATCTCGTTTACTGCGATGCGATTTAAGTCAGAGGTCACCTCTTTAAGGTTTTTTGATCTCATTCAATCTTGGAATATTGTGTCCCTTCTGGGTTTCCATATGAGGTCTGTCCGTCCCTCTCTTGAACGTCACGTGTGTGGTTTTGTTCAGTCATCCTCGTGGTGTCAGGTCCACTGGGCGTGTTTCGGAGGCGGAGCTTTTGTTAACTTTGACATTTGCTCTTCTATCACGGCTGAGTCCACAGTTGAAGTGGGTCTTTTTTTATTTTTGATTGTGTTGTTGTTGTTGCTATTTTGTGCTGCAGCCTGCTGTGCAGTCATGACTGACATGAGTGAAAGTTCTGTGTCTGTGGTGTGCATCCATAGTCACACAGACAGTCGGGAGTCTAGAAGATCAGGAGCATGAAGCTGCTGCTGAGCGCTCGACTTCTGATCCGCTGCCACTTGCAGCCACGCTGATGATGTGAAATGACAGATTTTTAAACCTGGGATTAAAAATCCAATGAAATGTGATAAACCAGTGAAATTTAAAGATCTCAAATAAGAAGACTCAAGCTGGCTTGTTTTGCTCGTGCATCATTTTTTTGTCAAAGATAGAGAAAATACTCAGTATAGCTCCACGAAGGTTACGTTAATTACCAACGTTTCAACCGAATGTCTTCATCAGGGCATCTGTCAGGCAAACACTTGCACTGATTATATATGATGCGGCTCTACAAATCACCTGTTCAGATAATATGCACAAGGTGCAGTTCATTCCCAGTTACAACAGCTAATCCTCACAAGCTCTTAAGGCAGAACACCTGACATCACACCGAAAAACGCGCATTTCAGAAAACGGTAGTACTATCCGGTGTGCTAATAAAAATTCTCCCCTTGCAACCCACTCTCTGGAGGGGACACATGCCATAGCTTCATCGAGGTTGATGGGTATAGAAAAAGTCACCCTACCGAGAAGAGGTGGCAGTCTGGATATCCTCTGGTGACAACGAGAGGCTTTCTGGATCCATCCTTTCAGGACTCTCACTGCTTATGGGTCAAACGTTGAGTTAGACTTAAAATGTTTTCTCTAAAATCTAGGACATGGTCGATTAGGATTTCTACATTTTTTGATAGACTGTTGTTTGTATTAATGATGTCGACAAGACTGATGTATCACAGCATTATCAGATATTATGTATAGAATTGTAAATAACTATTTGGCTTTTTCTCAGTTTTCTTTGTTGTGTTTTTCGGTGTGATGTCGGGTGTTCTGCCTTAAGAGCTCGTGATGATTAGCTGTTGAACTGCACCTGGTGCATATTATCTGAACAGGTGATTTGTAGAGCCGCATCATATATAACCAGTGCAAATGTTTGCCTGACAGATGCCCTGAAGAAGACATTCGGTCGAAACGTTGGTAATTAAAGTAACCTTCGTGGAGCTATACTGAGTGTGCAGTATTTGTTCTATTTTTGTATTTTGCTGCCAGTACCTGCACTTCAAAACAGACTTGGTGTGCGTTTGCCCGCTCCGTCTTTGTAATTTTTTTGTCAACCTAGATGCACTGAGCTTGTTTTTCTTCTTCAGGTACTTTGGGATTCCATGTCAGGTGGTTTACCAATCGCTCGTCTCACAGATTAAGAAGTGGAGAACCATGGCTGGCTGCACCATGGGAGGACAGAGGTGCCTTTACAAGGTCTGTGTGTGTGTGTGTGAGAGAAAACCAAACCGTGTTTAATAAAATGGCTTCAAACTTCACATTACTGCACAGTGATAAGATATTAACAGTGTAATAATAAAGAGGAAATAGGTAATAACAATGGGTCATATTAGAGTGAAATTAATGGGGAACAAAAACAAAAACAAAAGGATCAATGGAGAAAACAACAACAACAACAAAAAAGATGGTAACAAGGAAAAACCGTGGAGTAATGGTACAGTAATATTTTGGTAAGAATGCGGTACGGTGACATTTCGGATGGAGGCTGGAATGTAGCTTGTGGAAACACTCATGAAATGTCAGTAAATACACATCTTTGATCAATACAAAACGAATGGTTAATGGGGACATATGTGACGCCTGTGGATCTAAACCGATACAATAAAAACGTAACATCTCATCTCACAACATGCGTGGAAGCTAGAACAGAGTTTCACTGTGTCTGACAATGCAGAAACATTCAATCTTTCTGGGAAGAAGTGAGAGTTCTGACTGAAAAAATCATTTCCAAAACAAATTTTACCGGACCCTAAGCTTTTCTGTTTGGCCTTTATCTGCAGAAACATAATTACAGCTAAAAGGAAGGAGCAGCCACAGATGTCAGCTTGCTTTATGCCAAAAAGTGCATTGCCCTGCTGAAAAATATTCACACATCAAGCAGGACTCAGTGGATGAAACAGATGTTATGAGCTGTTCCATCAGAAAGGATAACTTATATATTAAAGACTAAACAGCGTATATTTGAAAGTATATGGAGGACTTCACTAAATTTGTTAAAGATTTAGGTCTAACAGACGACCAGGGGACGATTAATTTTGGCTGACAATGCAGATTCGCAGCATGTAGAATTTTTTTTTTTCTTCTAAATACTAGTATTTTGCATCCTTTGGAGAAGACTTACTCCAGAGTATATGTCAGTTCTCTCGTTTCCTTTTTGTATTTCTCGTTTATGTATGTGTATTTGCATATGTATGTATATAAATGTATGTGCGTGGGTGCATATATGTATATATATTGCCCTTTTTCAGCTCCAGACAGCAATTCCTGGGCACACAGTTATACAGAATACAGCTTGAGTGTGAAGCTGTATCTACTGATGCAAAAATTTAAATTTAGCGCCCTTCTCATATGCAGTCCAGCCATGTTCTGGGTTTTTACGTGCTCTTGTTTGGGAGTATAGTCCGCTGTAGTGGATTCGTCCAAAACCCGGATGTCAGACAGGAACATGGAAACCTTCGTCTCCTCTGTGCACTCACTGGGTCACTAACCAACTGAAACTGCAGAAACAAATCGACGGTCAGGTTAGCGATGTTAGCAGTGAATGATGGAGAGAGAGACACAACATAAACTCGCAGCACAGATTGACCAGATGTAAAAATAAAAACAGGAATCAATTAACCCTAAACAAGTGAACACTGGATGAAAGAGCACTGTCAGAGTATTTGAAATGAGGACGACAGTGAGATGATGGCAGAGCCGAAGGATGATTGACAGCCAGAGGAGGAGAAAACTTTGTGGGGGTGGAGCTCTCACTAACTGCAGGGTGCGACACACCATGTGTGTTACACAACCAACATTATCTGATCTCTGTGTTCCTTGTTACTTTGATTTTGATCAGTAAGACAACAGAATGTTTTCACAACAACAACAACAACATTGTTTGTCCCTGTGGTTGTGTTCTGCCCGCAGCTGCAGTCTGCCTCTCTTCACTTCATCGCAGCCAAACACACGTCTCCCTTTAAGAAGCACGTGGACGACATCAACTTCCGACTCGTCTCTTATCACTTCTTCACCTGCTGTCGTGTTTCAGTACGTTTTCACTCTTATTTTTGTTTGTTTGTCTGTTTGTTTGTTGGTTTTCACTCTAATTCATTGTGTGACAGCTTCTGAAATGAGTTCAGTGTCATTCAGCTGCCCTCAACAAATGAAGATGGTGTTTTGTACCAGTCTTAATCTTTTTCCGCCTTCTCTCACCTCATGTTTATCCTTCTTCTCTCCTTTTTTACCACATTTTATTTCCTCTGTTTCCGCCTCTTCTGGTGGTTTTAGGTTTTCATCCTTCATGGTGTCTGTCCTTCTTTCTTTTGTAGTCTGCTGTTGTGTGCATCCTGTTGTTCTCTTGAAAACTTGTGGTTGTGACTCCGTCTGTAGGCCATGTCCATCTCACAGAGCTGGTATGCCATTAAAGACCATGGAACCAATTACTGCAACCTTTACAACCTGGTGGAAGGTAAGATGGGCAGTAAACCAATCACAGCCTCTTCCTGCCTACTCACTGATTGATTTGTTTGTGTTGAAGCTTAGTGTCATGGACGGTGACGTGAATTTGGCCTGTTTCCAGCCTCGCAGTGGCTTTGAAATGAGGCCGTCAGCATGTGACTGAGGTGTCCACTTTCAGCTGGATAATTCAAGGAGATTAAAAAAATATATTGCAGCCACCTTTTCCAAATAACCACAACTTTTTCACATAGTTTCCCCATGTTCAGAGGCTCAGAAGTAATTGGACAAATTTCTTCTGAGATCTGTGAAGCGGTGCTTCCCGTCTTGCTTCACAACGACATGAACGGACATTTCAATGGTCTGACAGGTGAATTAAAAGTTCAAACTTCCATCAAATATCATCCATCTGCTTTAATCCATTCACACGACGCTATAACACTTCAGACGAGGCGGAGGGATGGTGGTTCCTAACTGTCTTCATAGGAGACATGACCCCCCCCACTTAGGAGACAGGAAGTGTGAATACCATTTCCCACCATTGGCACAGTGTACAGTGGGGAATCTTGTGTTATATTTACTGTTGTTGCAATAACCAAAAATTGTTTTGTAACTTTGCTGTTTTGTGATGAAATGTTGAGTTTTAGAGAAATCAGCGCCGGTTTGAATCAGTCCAACATGGCGGCTTTGCTTTGAAATCATTGTGAGTTCATCACAGCGTTAAGTTTGGCTGGGGGAGGGGCTTTGTAAGGACGAAAACAGCAAGGCTGATTGGCTCACAGTGCATTCTCATTCTCATAACAAACCAATGGTGCTGCTGACCTGCATTTAGGAACTGCCCCTCGATTCTATTGGCTCTGACGATTCAATATACATAGGTGCCAGTCATTTGTCTGGGATGAGGCACTGCCCAGTTACAAACACAAGATGGCGCCACATATGCACAACATGGGCTTGCGTTTAAATGGCTTAAATGACTTGGTACAGGAAATGTTGAGATGTGTTCAAATAGTTTGGTATAGATTTGGAGCTACAATGGCATAATTTCAAAGGGACATTCATTCTAAAGGGGGAAAATTGGGGGGTGAAATATCTATAAAAATGAATAAATATATATACTGATACACATCTGAACACATTTCACAGGTATTCCCTTTATTATGACATCAAAATAATTGAAACAGACCTTGCAGATCAAGAGATGACTCTCTTCACTGCAGGCGTGTTATTTTCTTTTTTTAGAAAAGAGGTCAGGGTTTAACCTGTACTCAGCTGATTCCCACCATTAAAACAAACAGTGTGTTGCTTCTTCACATCGATCAGTTCTGTCTGTGGACGGATGCTCCTGATACCTGTGTCCTCTGTCTTTTGTCAAACAGGAAGTGGTCTAACTGAGGCCAGAGGCTATAAAGAGGTCACCAGTGACTTCCTGTGTACAGATCGGGCCTCTGCTAACTGCACCATCTACTGACCACGGCACATCACATGCTTTCGAGTGTGTGTGTGCGTTGGGGGGGGCTGGACGAACACAATCGTGTCCACTGAACAGACCATCACACTCTATCACTGGACAGTTAAGACTCTTTTCTGTGATTGTAATAGAAATAAAATAATAGAAACAGAGAAGCATGATGTGATGAATTTTGTTGAATTTTGCTGCTCATTGTCTCACTCTCTTCCATGAACACATAATGAAAACACTTGAATATTACAAAATGTATTTTGAACCAAGTTTCATTGTATCTTCGCCCGCAGTTCATACATATCATACTAATTTTTTTTACAGTAAATCCAGTGAAAAGTGACCTGAGTCATGGAAACTGTACCAAAGGGTTTTTGACCATGTCTCAGTTTCATGGCGGTGCTGTGGCTCAAACAACATTTTTGTCTGCGTCTACGTGGAAGTTTGATGATGTCCTCAGTCTTTTGTTTGTTTGGGGCCCTGGGTAAAATCAGGAGTGAAAAAGAAAACAGCACACGCCAACAGAGAGCGTGGTGATACAGATATAGCTCAGCACTCAGAGGTGAGTGGTAGTCTGACGAGGGGCATCACTCTTTCTGACACCTAAACCAGTTTTGGCTCTTTAAAATGATGGCAGAGAGAAAGCAGACCCTCAGCTGTGTGTGAGGATTGCAGGGCTGCTTTTATCCAGGAAGCAATATGCTCAGCTGGGCTTTGCCATCCATCACTCAGACCCCACGGTGGACCTGGTGAGCATTTTCTCAGGGCTGAGCGGCTGACAGGCAGGCAGACTGAACTGTGACAGAACACAACGGCTCCAAGGCCACCACGATGTGCTGTGTATGATGTCAGATACACATTATAGTCTGTATTTGTCTACATTTAAATCAGATTGTCATTATTCATATTATACTTACAACAAATGATGATCAAACAGATAATTTAGGCCTCCAGAATAATGTTGATTTAACAGTGACAGATGCACTGTTCAAAATGACGTCACCTTGTTTAAGTGAAACATTCTAAATGAATCGGTGGAGGCTAAAAACTGAAAAAACACAGTGTGTCCCTGTCGCTCTCTCATAACCATTGATATGGCAGTAAGACATCGAACAGTGAGACGTGATTAAGCTTCAATGCCTCACCAGGTTCTCTGAACGCCAACTCAAATCCAGCATGAGTGCGGCGGCCCGCGCCGCCGACAGAGACAACTGCTGCAAAGATCAGGACATCTGCACCAGCATCCTACAACAACCACAGCTGGACCGAGTACGGCTGTCAGCCATGGGACCGCCCCAGGAAAAGGGAGAAGGCAGCAGGAAAGAGCGACACTAACCCTGTTTGGAGCTACGCACGCTCCACTAACGAGCCTCCTGCTGTTCAGACTGTTGAGCACACGCCTGAGCTGTGGCTCAGTACGCAGAGCGGGTCGTCTACCCATCAGAAGGTCGGTGGTTCCTCTGCATGTCCAGGCGTCTTTGGGCAAGATACTGAACCCCAAAATGCTCCTGATGGCTGTTCCTTTGGTGTATGAATGTGCGTGTGTGAGTTCTCTTTGTAAAGAAATGTGTGTGAATGTGTGTGTGAATGCTGACTTGTGTTGTGAAAGCACTGAGAAGTTTAAAGACAGGAGAAGCTCCGCCTCCATCGCAGCATCCTGACAGACCAACAGCAAGACTCCGCTGAGCCAAGTTCACAATTCTGTGTCTACACAGAACATGTTTGCCGCTCAAACACAGTCTAACAAGATAAATATACAACTCCCCATTATTTTTGCAACCATGTTTTCTGCAAAATTGCAAAAAGTTCTCCTGATACATTGCTGCTAAAAGGTAAAACTAAAATGATGTGTCAGGTGAGCCGTCACGCGCTCCTTGGTTGGGAGACATCCGTGGCCACCGTCCTGCGGTCTACATCCACCAACTGACCAACCAAATCCTCACCGGTTTCATTTTGCCACAGCAAATGCCTCACCCTCTGACTTGCACGTGCGTTAGACTCATGGTCTGTGTGTCAGGACGGGTCGGGTGGGTTGCCAACATCGCCGCAGACCCCAGGCGCCTTTTACGTGACCTGGTCCCACCCTGCCAACGTGACACTGCTGGGGCGCACTGAGGACAGTCCTTCCCGGTCAACAGTCAGGCGGGGAGCGAGGGGTCCTGCCCCTCCCAGAGAGAGGGCGCAATGAGCACTTAGTCCACGGCCCGGGGAGCGGCGGCACCTGCTCAGAGCTGCACGCCGCCTTCACCCTGAGCCTTCCCAAGCCAACCTAGAGCCGGTGGCAGCTTTGAGGAAATGCACCTGGTGAGGGTGTGGCCGGTGGAAGCACAACAGTCTGACGGCTGATCTTTAGTTTTTCTAATGATGCAGCCGTCGGTTTCTGTCGTCTCACTTCATCTCCTGCACGTATCGCGTTTGATTGGTTGGACAGAATGACGTCTGCATGCAAACTGTAATCGCTGTCCTGACTCACAGACACTAGTTAACTGTATTTGCACATCAGCAGCATCACCTTCTTTCACGTGTTTATGAAGTTACAGTTAAACACAAAGTGAGACATAGAAACAGTGAAAGGCGCCGTGAGTTTAACTGCAGCTTCGTTTGGAGTTTGATCTGGTCGAGGTCAATCACATGATGCCTGAGTCCTGTTTGTCTGCGGCTCCTTGCTGCAGGACAGTTTTTTACCTGTCCTTTGCCTTCCTGTCTTTTCTCTGTCACTGATGAATTAGCAAGAATTCCCCCCAAAAGATTTTAGGTGACACTTGTAGCATATCAGCTGTAAAACAGGGCAGGCATAAAGGAACTGAATGTGCTCTGCAGTGAGTGTCACAGCACAGCTGGGCGGGGCTGAACCTGCCACGCTGTGAATCTGAGGCAGAATATCGCTCTCACTCACTCACGCCAGTTAATACGAACCAGAGATCACAGCAAAGGAAACTAATGTGAGAAAAACCTCAATTCTAAATTTAGTTTATGTTCTTTACTGGACATCTGTATCTCCTCAAAAAATGTTTAAGGCCTCATAATGTTGCTAAAAAAAAGCTAAATGCAAGTGTGTGAAGGACAAATGTCCTTCGAGTAAACAAACTCTCAGCCTGTCCATCAAATAAACCAGAAATAAAATAAATAAACAGTGACGACTGATGAGACCTGAAGTCACTGAAATCTCTTTGTTCTCCTTGCTCCTCTCTCTCAGACTCTCCGTCCTTCTGCGTTTGTGTCGCCTGAGCTCGTTTCCTGTCAGGATCACAGTCAGTCACTTTGAACGAGCAGCTTCAGGTGCTCCAAACACCAAAACTCCATCAGCTGTTTATTCAGCTTCGATAACCACTCACACGTTGCAGCTGGTCTGAAAAACTTCCCCAACTGTCATTTTTACCTGCTTTGAATGCAACAAAGCAGCAGACGCTTCCGTACACACAGACACAAATCCCAACAAATGTGAAGAATTTCTGTTTCCCATGGCAAAGACAAAAAGTTCTCTAGAAACTCTGTGGTTACAGTTTCATGGTGTGGATGAATGCGCAGCAACGTGAATTTGCAGAGGCAGTGTAGATGCTGGCTGTGCTAAATGCTGTGGCTC
Source organism: Naso minor (assembly GCA_029874875.1). NCBI lineage: Eukaryota > Metazoa > Chordata > Actinopteri > Acanthuriformes > Acanthuridae > Naso > Naso minor. The sequence goes on from JAQFJB010000013.1 coordinate 21,811,562, forward strand.
AGGAGGAAGAGCGGGTTGTCTACCCATCTGAAGGTCGGTGGTTCGATCTCCAGCTCTGGACTACATGTCAAAGTGTTTAAGCAAAGTACTGAACCCCAAACTGCTCCTGATGGCTGCGCCATCGGTGTGTGTGTGTGTGAGTCTGGCTCTTTGTACAGAAGTCACCTCGTCGTTAGTGTGTGAATGCGAACAGTTGAACGTGTTGTGAAAGTGTTTTGGGAAGTCACAGGACCAGAGCAGCGCTGTGTAAATGCAGTGTGTCTGCCATGCACCATGGAGACGAAGAGTCAGAGCACGAACCAGGTGAGAACTGCTGGTCAGCGTCCCATGGTTATATATTATACATATAGTTACATAGAATTTTTTTGTTTTTTAAACACTTAATTTGCATCAGGCTTCACCATGAGTCCATATAACGAGGCGGAACATCACCAGACCATTATCAGATGCGGACTGCGCCCGGCCTCTTCTTCTGTTTTTCCTGTAATAAATATTCTATACTGTGACCAAATCTGCTGAAGTAAAGCCAAAGAGCTCAGTGCATTCTGGGAATTCCTTTAAAACCTGAGTATCCCGTGTTAGTTTTTGGCACTGGATCATTAGTTCAGTGCTCACTGAAGCAGGGCGATGTCAAACGTGGAGTAAGCGCGACTGTAGTGTTTCACCTTCGTTCATTTAATGTCTGCAGGTACGTTAGTCTATGAAAGCATATTTACATGCTGAAGACTCATGGATACTTCTTACACTCCGTATGTTATATCACTTTAGAAGGTTCTTGTGGTAAATGAGGGATTTTTGTGTCCTAACTACCTCTGCTCATCAGACTTACACTGAGAGAGGGCCGTCGTAGGTCTGACTTCAAAATAGCTTCGGCTTTCAGAGATCATTTTTAATTGACAGTTTTCTGTCTGGCTGACACATTTTATCTGCCCCTTCTGTGTTCGCATGTGAATGCATTTCACTCCACCCAGTCCGTCCAATTTAAGAGCTACTTTGCATGCAACATGCATTACTGCGCATGTCAATAATGCTTATCCAACAGTAAAATGTAAACTGGTTTAATATCTGTCCTCACGAATAGAATGACGAACGAGAACAAAGAACTGCCCAGAAAAAACCCACCCATCCACGCGAACACTGTCTCCACCTCTCCCTTTTTCTTGCTCTTCCTCTGTCTTTCCATCTTTCTGCCTCGCTCTCCCCCTTCCTCTCTGTCTCTCTTTGGTTCAAAGGCTGCCAAATCCTCCCCAAACCAATTAGAGTGTGTGTAAGGTCCTCAGGGGGCCACTGGTGACATTACAGGCTACAGAGTGGCAAGGGGTCTGAAGAAGCAATCACGGTCTGCAGTATTCAACAATATCAGAGAGGAACAACAATAGCAGGCCATAAATCAGCCCTGAACACTGAATAGACTCTGACTCCGTGGATATGGGTGGACAAAAATAGTGTCTGGTTCAAGGAGCAGAAACATAAAAACACAAAACCACAGGAGATGAACGATGCAGACACGTATGTTCAACTGTGCAAACGCAGAACATTCTGAGAACGAGTCCGCTGACAGAAAGGACGTCGTCTTTCAGCATTCCCAAACCGGCGACGCGGCGACTTTCACAACATAAAGGGAACGTGCAGCACAGTCCCTGTGGGTCTCTACACCGCAACGCCACAATGTTAGAAGAACCGTCAGTGGCTGTACAACATCCTCTGGGACACAAACCCAATGAATGCGCTTTTACTTTCCATTCATACTTCCTAAAAACAAACAAAAATGTTTTGTTTTGGGTTGTTGTTTTCTTTGTTTGGTCCTTGCATCATCCTTGCAGAGGAATTTCAAAACTTTTAGTAACATTAAGGAACTTCTGCCCAACCTTTAGGGGAACTAAACTGGTATCTTGAAATACCATCAAATATGTTTACAACATAAAACATTTATATCTAATGCAAGACATTTCATCCAATTCATGTCAGTTTTTAAAAATCATTTTGCTTAGCACAGTGTTAAATGTTGTTTAGGCACAGTAAACAGAATCTGCCTCCATTAAAAACTTCAGATAAATTGAAGCTGTGAGAAGTGTTGAGGCCTCACACCCCTTTTATTTAAAACACACAAATCAAACAGTGTTGGCTTTCTGATTTGTTCAGGTGCAACATTTAAAAATAAAATGGTCTCTGTCACTTCAGAAATAACAAAAACATTTCTTTTACTGACTCAAAGGTGATTTAAACAATGTTCCATTGCTGTGTATCTCCACCGTCTATTTTCACCGCACCAAAATTCAGTCCTGTTGGACAGTGATTAAGCTCAGCCTGCAGTAACGATAGCTGTGACCGTGTGTGTGTGTGTGAGAGAGAGAGAGAGAGGGACAGGATGGCAGATGTGATGACATCATGTCAGCGGACGTGAACATGTTAAATGAGAGTTTTGCTTGACTTGAACACACTGCATGCTTAAACCAACAGTCACACTGAGGTTTAACAGGAAGTGATGTCAGGGAGATTTAAAAATGACCTGAATGTGTTGCCCTTGTTAACACAC
>JAQFJB010000014.1:11644-22346 GCA_029874875.1 Naso minor
GCTTTGTCTTTTTTTTTTTTTTTTTTTAAACTTTTTTCTTTTTTCTTTTTAACTAATCCACGATCAGTAGAGCAGCATTCATTGTCCCTGCATGGCTTCTGTTTTTTAGGATCTTCTGTCATTTGAGTTGCTGGATATAAATATTGTGCAGGAATTGGAGAAGGTTCCTAACAACACACCTGTGGGTGAGTAATAATGATGATGCTTGTAACACTGTAGAAGTTGATTTAACAGAAACTTTACAACATTTAAGTGTCATAACGTTGTTGTGTTTGCTCTACCTAATCTCTAGATTTAACACCGTGCATATCGCCTCTGCCCCATGATGCACCTGTGCTGGAGAAGGCCGTCACTTCACAGTTGAAGGAAGAAAATGAGGTCACAGGGGTCAGAAAACTTTTTGGTAAGACTGGTTTCGTACCAGGAAACTTCCACAGAAGTGTGTGCTTTAAAGTATGATTGTGAAGATGATGAGAAGATGCAGCTTAATCATCCGAGGCTAGTTTTTATATACACAGATTGATGTTTATTGAGCCAAATGTCAAAGAGGAACTCTACTGATTTTACACATAATTATTTATTTTGGGGTTTTAAAGAGTACTACATGATTTAAGGTACGTTTATAAAGAATTTTGTGACTTCAAATGCAGCTGTGTAAAATTGCTTTAGGTGATGTCATTTTGATCAGTTGGAGGTGAAAATTACAAGTTTAAAAATTCATTTTTAAAAAGAAGTGAACAGGCAAGTGGATCAAGGCTAAAGTTAGCACTTCTTGATAAGACACTCGGACCTTAGATGGAACTGTCAGCAGTTGCGTTGCATCGTGGGTAATGTAGGCACCAGGTTTTGAATAGGAATTAAATAAAAAGAGATGCATTCTCTGGTTCTGCTGCATCAGTTTTGATCCCATTTTTCCTGACTGTGTAAAAACGACAAGGCTCAAACATCTGTGGACTCTTTTCTTGTTTGTTGTATTTTACCAGGAGTGAAACTGAGGCAGCAGAGGGAGCAGCTGGAGCCTGTAACCCAGGAGGAGGATAGGGAGGAGGAGATCAGCGGTGCTCAGTTCCTTTGTGAAACTGTCATCCGCTCTCTCACCTTGGAGGAAGCCCCGGATCACAGACCTCCTCGCAGAGCCCAGCACGGCAGCCACAAGCCTCAGGGTGAGTGAGGAGCCCCTGGACATATTCTTCCCCTATGTTAACGAAATACAGGAATGGGGTACTTAGACCAATTTTTCTTTATTCCACAAAATATTGCCAGTTGTTTCCCGGGGTCCCAGCTTTTGCTTTGAGAGAGCTACAGAGGCTGAGAAGCCTGAAACAGAACAAGAAGGAAATGAGGAGATCTGTGCCGTTAGACTTGAGAGTTCAGCTCTGCCTCCCAACACGGGCCTCAACCAGGTCACCCAGGAAGAGGAGATAAAGCCAGGTCAGAGAAACACATCCAGGGTTCTGTTAATATCCAGTTATGCTTCAGTGTTTTTTAAAATTTTCTTTTATTGCTTTTTTATGCAGAGAAATGTTTAAAAACAGTTATTATTTGAGTCTCAACTGCAACTTTCAGATGCTCATTTTGCTATTTTCTTTTTCTCATAAGTTCTGCTTGAACCCCCGAATGAAAACCTGCATATCAGTTCACTTCAGCATAACAAGGAAGATGTCAAGGGTCTAGATGACATGCTGAACATTAGGGAATCTCAAGAGGAGAGAGAGGAGGGTGGAACCAGAGGAGAAGACTGGGAGGAGGTGAGGTTTGAACCTTTTTAGGTAAAAAAGTGGATTAAAAAATGATAAAGTAAAAAACTGTCACCATCTCCTCCTGTGTCTCAGGTCAGCAGCCAGACCTCGTCAGTCTCCTCCTGTGACGATTACATCATTGTCCTCCCAGACTGCTTCGACACCAGCCGACCTCTGGGTGAGTCCATGTACAGCTCTGCCATGTCGCAGCCTGCTGCTGCTGCGACCCTAGATGAGCCAGATGTACAGCAGCAGGAGGAGGAGGACGAGGACGACGAGGAGGAGGAGGAGGAGAAGGAGGAGGAGGAGGAGGAGGAGTCAAGCAGAGTGGCACCACTGAGAGGGAGGCAAGAGAGGACAGAGGTGGTCATTGCTGAGGATTCATCAGTAAACACATGGCCTCCACAAGTCCCTCCCATCCACGGCAGCGTTAACCAGATGCTCTGCGCCTCCCAAACCCTGGATGCTGTTACGCTCACTCCTGAAGTGCTGCCACCGCTGGTGCTGCCTGACCCCCTGCCACCCCCACCGGCCCTCTACTCACCCAGGTTAGATGGGTCAAACAGTCCCAATGCTGTTTAGAAAATGTGTTATCATGCATAAAACAAGCTTTCTCAACTGTTTGAATGTTTCAGGTCTGAGGCACTGTACCTGGCTGAGGACCCCAGTCCTCCAGCCTGTGAACCATATGAGCCACACCAACCAAGGGTCCATCTAAACAGTGAGTTTTATTATTTAAATCACATGAGTGCATACGCTTCTCATGACCAGTCATGTATCTGTTCACTCTGCAGCATCATGGTACACATGTACCATCTTTGCCAGTTTTTTATCCGTTGCATTAAGAAGACATTCTGTAGTTTAGGCTTGAATTGTTCAACTTTAGTGTTGCCTGTTCTTTGTGACTCATAAGCAGTTTAGCACTTTGAGGAGTTGTTGGCTCTGTTGAGGCAAGAAAGGAAACACATTTTTCCTGTTGTGGGAAGACAGGAAGTAAGATGGCACACATGCTTCCAGGATCTGTTGCTTCAGCTAACTGCTCTGTTCCTCCTCTGATGTTATGCGTGTTTGTTGTGTGTTGTTATTTCCTTTTTTGTCTTCTCTGCAGTATCGTCTGGATTGTCAAGATCAGCAGGCTCAGCATCCAGTGCCTTCGAGACATACAACCCCAGACCCAGCAACGCTCTGCAGCCAAGGTGCAATATAAGAAACAATAGAACTTGCACTTTAGTTTTTCTGTTATCTGTCTTTGTCAGGTTTTTATGTAACAATCTGATTTAATAACTTTCAGCAAAGAATCTGCATATTTGACACTAAAGGTGTTGTGATGCCACTTTGCTTGTATTGTTTTCTGATATCTGTGTACTACTACAAGCCCAACTAGAACACACTGTTCTCTGCAGTTCTGTTATGCAATGCTTAACCACATCCTTGTTTTTATACCAGGGGCCAAGGAGGCATCACAGAGGGACTTGTCAAAGGGGCCCTTTCTGTGGCAGCATCCGCGTATAAAGCTCTCTTCACTGGACCAAACTGTTCGATACAGGTACATCAAATCTAAAGTTTCAAATCTAGACAACATGCCTTAGTACAACACTAAATTTCCAACAAGTTTGTGTGCTGATGGTTCTCAAGTTCTAAAAACAAGTCATTTGCGGAGACATGCCCAGGAGGAGGATCAGATTAGTGACTAGTATGCAAACATAATGTAGCGTTGAGCAGCTAGATAGCCAGATATTTCTCTCAGGTGTTGGAAGGAACTAAAACACAGTTAGAAGGTGAGTGAATATCCTCAGCTGGTTCAAACAAATGATAATGTTTCTCTGTGTCAGCTGGATGTGTAAATGGGTAACCGTTTGCTGACAGGTTTGCTGTCATAACAGCTTAATCAGGTTATAACTTGGCGGGTGTTTCCACTGTCGACTCAGCTCAGCTGAAAAACATGTGACCTTTTAACTGTACCTGCTGATAATCAGAACTGTATTCTAACAAGGGTAAAAATTTATCTGTGCAACCTGGTTAGACAGGAAGTTCAATGCACTGTTTTAACCCAAATCATCCCCTAAATTGTGCCAACAAATAAACCTTAGTGCCATATATAGAGGTGTCAATAAGTGAGGTATGAAATAAAAAGTCAGTGGAATAAGTTAAGTTGGAGTGATGCATAGCTCTGCAGCAGTGCTGCCTGACAAGACAAGTTCTGAGGATACAAAGTATTTCCCTGTATTGTTGCAAAGAGTTTTGTTTGTGAAGACTGAGGGTTAAAGCTGGGGTAGGCAACATCTGGAGACTCCCGAGGCTGTACTCAGACCAAATCAGGTGGTCCAGAGAAACGCCACATGGTTGTCCGGTGGTGTGAGTGTCATTCAATTAACATAACAGGATCCATCGTGTGATATCAAGTTGTGTCCTCTATTCTTCCCTCAATCCGAGGGTGGCGGTTGATCACTGGAAGACAGCCCTTTTACGTGATTGGCTGCCACAGCGTAACACAGCCAGCTGTGGTGAAAAAGTTAAGCCGATTTCAATTGCCTCACTCAAATGAATGAGAAAACCTGTGTTTTCGCCAGATCACCTCATTTGATCTGAATGCAGCCTGAGGAAGTAGCCCACCCCCTGCCGCCCCACCCCCCCAAAAAAGTTCCAGTGGCGTAAACTGGTCTGCCTCAACTCGACTCAAGCCAGCTGACGGTGTCACCTGCTTGTCGAGTCACCAGAGGCAGAACGTGAAGCATGTCACCGGCCACAAGTGCCAGTCATGTTTTTTACTTTTTGAAGTCTGAATAGAGAGCCGAGCAGAGGTACAGAAGTCGATCAAACCACCTGACTTGCAATATGCTTAAAGGTTATTATGAAATTTTTCCCCAATGACACTTAAAAAACACTGCCTACCTCAGCTTTCATGTTGTGAAATTGTGGCTCTTAAAAGTGTCTTTCATGGTAAATTTGCAACCCTAGTTCCATTTTGACTGCTTTGGGGATTAGAGAGAAATAAAAGCTGCAGGTAAATGATGAATCAGATTTCACCTGAGAAAGACAAACAGAATCACAGTCACATTCACCTTCTCATCCTATGCTTTGTTCTCTCTCTGCAGCGAGGCATTGACCCGGCCACCAGACAGGACCCTTCCATGATGGCGATGCTGCTAGAAATGGGCTTCAGAGACCAGCGGCTCAACCAGCAGCTGCTGAGGAAACACGGCTTCAGCCTGCTGCACACGGTCAACGAGCTGGTGCAGATGGCCGAGGACAGCCAGAACAAAGCTGAAAACACTCACCACTGAGGGAGAGGGATGCTGCTGTAAGGCTGCAAAAGAGTCACAGGAACAAAGTTATTTCACTTTGAAACCTAATGTGACGAGAATATTTAGAGAATGACCTGTATGTCCCTCATTCTTTACAGTGTCTACATTTATTTTTGATTGATTAAAAGAAAAGACAAAGAAAAGCTATTTATGATTCAAGCAACTGATTGATTTTCCAAAGCTGGCGAGTTTCTTTAGACCAAGATTGAGGATGATAAGACACCAATGTCAGTGTAAAAATGAAAGAGGAGCATTTATTTCATGACCAATTAGAGAGAAAATGATGAACTGCTTCTCCTGCATTTGCCTTTAATTCAGCTTTAGCATTTTGAAGAAATTAACCCATATATACACACTTGTAAATTATTATGACTAGTGGTTAAAATGCCTTGTTTACCTGGGCTTTAAAGCCTAATGTGTTGGTGAAAAGGAGCAGGAGCCGTAGCTTTAATAGGACAAGATGGAGTTTGCATTTCAGCTCTTCATTTTAGTGTTCGTGTGGCTGTTGTAGCTGCTTCCTCAGCGCTGAAACATTACTGTCTCTTGACAGGGCTTGGCTAGATTCTTTTCACAAGTAGAGCCGTGAAAATTACTGCTGTTGAATGTCATAAAAAGATAGACATGTTGTGAACAGCCAGCTCACATTTAAGACGATGCTACTGAAGCTACATGGACGTCCTGGGCGATTAGGGTCGGCACTGCAGTAGTAAAAACAACAAAATATTTAAGATCTTTCTTGTTTATCGTAGTGAAATCTGCCTAAACAATGCAATCTTTTTCTGTATCAGAGTACTGTTATTTTAGACGTTGACATGTGGAATGTATACAAACCTGTCCGAGCGGATCACTGTTGAGACTCAGTTGTTTTCTACTGCTTTTTAGGAGACGCCTGCATGACAGGTAGAGGCTTTAGAGATGAGTCGTGTTCTCGTGGTCTTAGCACAGTCACAGTGGCAACAAAGTCGGCTTTTCGTCATCGTTTAGAAACACCCTCGCCTGCATTTTGTCCTCATTCACCAAACCAAACCTAGCAATGGATATTCAGCACTTATTCAAGACTTGTGATGTCCCTAACAACACATTCCTCAATCTCATAGTGGAACCAAGTATGTTTTATTTCATTTTATCGCCTTCTGAAAGATTATCATCAGTTTACTGAAATATACATGTGGTGATTTGACATTTGTGGGGTGGGTGTGCAGATCTAAGTAAGTGTACGCCTCTTTTAATTTGAATTATTCCTCCTGTATGTGTGTGTACATGTGAGTGTGTGTGTGTGTGGTTGAGGAGCTTTTGAACCATATTTTCTTAACATCATGTTTTAAAGAATCATGCTTTAGAGAATAATTCTGAATATATCCTCTGCTGTACGCTTGTCAATTTACTCTTCTGCCACAGAGTGTATACATTAAATACCCTTCTACTGTCAATCTGCCAATAAACTATTTGCACATCTCTCTTGTCTCCTCGTCCGTGTGCTCATGAAAAATGTCTTAATGTAGGTCACCACACAGTTCACACTCTGCATCTTATGTATGTGGTTGACAGGCTGCTGTCAAAAGTACAGAGGTCACGTAGTTAGGTCCTGATTATACTGCAGAATTGACCGCGAGGTTGGGTTTAACATTTTAATAGTGTAATAAAGTGCAACAACAGCAATTAAATTTATTATATAGTCTCAAGTCCAAGCCTTATAGAGAAGCTGTGAAATTCATAAATTGGTTCAGGAGGTTTAGAATAAGAAACACTTCACTGATTCCCAGAGGGAACTGGATAAATACAGACATTCCCACTTAAGAATAGAGATATCAGAATTAAACAGATAAGACAAATGATTAAAAAAACAACAACAACTGTCCGGCTGTATTGGATTGGAAAGATAAATGTAAATTGCTAGGAATTTTAAACATTTTGGGAAATATGAGTCATTTGTGTGAGGAATTGTGAAGCTACAGCTGGCAGTCGGTTGGCTTAACTTATCAAACAGGCTGGAAATGGCTGGAAGCAGTTTGATTATGTCCAGAGTTAAAAACACCTTTTGATCTCGTTCATGTGAGCCTAAAATGGCAAAATTGACTGTAGAAAGATAAGAGTCTGCTGTCAACAAGAAGTGAAACCTAAGCCTACATAAAAAAATGTAAAGTGGGCAAAAGGTGAAAGTGAGTGTTCAGGAGACCAATAGCAAATTTCTGCCCTCATAAACGGTTAATCATGGTGTGATTAAAAGAGATATTAACCCCTAATTCTTCGAGCAAGAGTTAATTTCAGATGATTGCACTGTGTTTACAGTCGTGCTGCAATAAGCCCATAAACTAAAGGAAGGAAAGTTAATCAAAAGCAGGACATGTGATCTGCAGCTGCAGACCGCCTTCACCGACCTGCTGTCACCCAGAGGAAGAAGGAAGTGTCCCTCCGTCTGGGTTTTATTTCTGTTCACTCGCAAGAAAAGACCTCGATGTTTGCGCTTTTGTTTTCTCAAAACCCACTTTTCAAAGACGCCAACCGTCTCCACGCTGTTTTTCACTCAGAGTTTAAACTTCAGGTTTTCTAATGAGGTAAGTGCGCATTTCACTCAGCAGATCTCCTGCACATGTCGCAAAAATCTGATGGATCATATTTTACATTTTTAGGCGGCACAATAAGAGACAAACCATATTTCTAAGCTTAACAAGTCTTTAAAAAGAGGAAGTGTCTCTGTTTAGTCTATTCCAATTACAAGTGGTGTCAGTTTTCAGTGTAATAGCCTGTGATCTCTTGATTTGAATACATCGATTATTTTTGGAGTAAACTTGAGTAAAGAAGACAAATATGTGAACGAGTGTTTTGAACAAGCTGCAGTCTAACCCCGCCACGAGGTCTACATGTTTAAAGGATCGATAGCTCGTCTCAAAATAAGGTCACAATAACAGCTGGAGGAGCTGATCAGACCGCGTAGCCTCCTTTCAGACGCTGCGCTGTCGATGAAAAGTCGTGCGCTTGAAATGTCACCTCAGTAAAAGAAGCTCAGGTTAAAATAGCAAATAGTATTATAGTTTAAGTATTTATAAAGCTGGAAAATGGCCCCTGGCAGTGTTTTACTCCCCTATTTCCTGTTTTTATTTGTTTATTAATATCTCTGGTGTAATAATGTAGGCCATATGTTGCATTTAAAAATCTATAGCTGTTAAAGATGAAACTTTTTTTTAAATGTATTTCATCAACAAAGCATGCATCATATTTTAAAAGATCATCACATGCTTTGTAAAATATTAAGGTATAAACTAGCAGCTACATAGGCCCACTGTGTTTCTGACTAACACAGTTTTCTTGCTGGTTGTTGTTGTTGTTGTTTTTTTTGCCGTAGAATGATTCAGTGAAATATTGCAAAAACATTGCATCATTGCCAGAAAACACTGGTAAAAACGTGCTTGCATCCATGTAACAGCAGTTGGGACTGCAGAGGTAATAATGAAAGCTACTGAAATTTGAAAATTAAATGCCAAAATCCAGACTGCCCCTCTATCTGCCCCCACACACACACAAATTACTTTCATTAGCCATTTAAATGCTTATGAGGAAGACTTACTGTTATTATTTACAGTTATTAATTACATACTGTAATGTGTCTGCTCGGCTTGATGCATGTGCATTTTAGGTGAAGATTTCAGCCATTTTGGTTTCTTTTCTTCTTCAGGCTGGACTTCTTTAAGCGATTCAGTGACATGGTCACTGCGAGAATGAACAGTGAACCCACAGAAACGCCTGATTTGTCAGATGAGACAGAGAAGGTGAAAACACTGAAGCAGTTCCCCACATATGGCACCATGAATGGAAACTCAACAGGAGACACATGCCCCACATGTCGTGGCACCGGGCGAATCCCCAGAGGTTATTTGCACGAAAAAATCAGTTTTTAGTTGTCTGGATTGTCCCATGTTCATGAATTTGCGAGACCATGTTGCACCATTCCTTATTTCTAATATCTGTTTCATTTCTCAACAACAGAGGAAACAAAGTCTCTGCAGGTGCTCTGTGTGTTTAGCTAAAATTCACTTTCACATTATTTTTATAAACATTATTTCACTTGTGTTTTCTTGGGTTGGCAGGCCATGAAGACCAGCTTGTTGCTGTAATACCTTGTAACGATGTACGGCTGAAACCCAGACGCACGTAAGGAATCTATGTGGTATTTGTGTTTCCTTTTGCAGTTGAGAAATAGGTTTAATTCTGAAAAAACTTTTGTTAATTCAATGCTTGTGCAGTTTTAGTATAACTGAATATAAACAAACTGTTTTCAAATGCAGCTTGTTTAGGTGTTATGTATGTACAAGGTTTGGTTTGTGATGCTCAGAGGAATCATTTTGTGTCTTTGTGTTGCATTTCAGGAAGCTGTACGTGTGTGTCTCCATGGCTGTGTGTCTCCTTTTTAGCTGTCTGCTCCTCTTCTTTCTCTTCCCCCGGAGTGTCACTCTGACGCCCGTGTCTGTGCTGTCAGTCATGGTCTATTTCAGCCCTGACACAGTTGAAATGCAGGTCAAAGTAAGTAATAGGTGAATGTGTACCTCCTCCTGCTTGTATGAAAATCTCTTATTCTGAGGAAGTGTAATGATGTGCAGGCAGTTTAGTAACCAGAGATATTACATTACAGTCTTTTGCCCTACAAAGTCAAAATACCATAGCTATCTATTTGGTCAAAACTGATTTAAATTAAGAATTTGGCTTTTAAGTATAGAAAAAACTGTTATATTTAACCCTTGTAACTAATGATTAAATAATATGGTACCCTGGTGAAATTAGCAGTAGGTTAACAGCAAAGCATAGCTTTAAACTGTCTCACTTGCTAACAGCTAAAACAAGAAAGCTAGCATATAAGTGAACTCAGAACTAGCTCGTTAGCTAGAAATTACATACTTGTTTTTAACGGTTTCCTGTACATTAGAAATTATAATCCAACATGTCAGAATTTCATCTTGTAGTATAACATAAATTAAGCAGAAACAAAACCTAAACACAATGGAGAAGTAACGTGGAAACATATTAGCTAATGTTATGCATTGCAAAACAGTCAGACTTTGATAAGATGGATGGATTTGTTGTTAAGCAACCTTTAATTATTAGAGTACTTAAGTAAAGATTTATTATATTTGTTGTAAATTTAATTTTGTTATTCACTTGGATAAGAAATCTAACAAACATTTTCTTGTAGTAACTGTGTATTTCCTTCAACTTCGGTTGCCCTTTATTCTCAGCTAACATCAAATCTTATGGTTTAAATTCTTTCTTTCTTTACTAATTCATGTTGGTTTATAATATATATTATTTTAATGTTTTACTGTAGTTTTATAGAGTGGTGAAGCAGTGAGTCTTAAAATGTTGAAGTCAGTTAGTATTTTTGCACTTCCAGTTCCCTCATTTCAAAGTCAGTGTATTTTTTTAAATGGGTTTTGGGGTAAATGCTTGGAAAAAAAAAGGTCTGCACAGGCTTAAGTTTTTTAAACATTTTTGTTGCTCCATAAAATTCACCATTCTAAACCCAATTTTAAAACTTGTAATGTTTTAATACGTGTCTTAAAAAAGGCAGTTACAAGTGGCTAAATGAGACTGCAGTGTTTGTCGTGGACGTTAGACGTCATCACATAAAAATGGAATAAAATATATGCTGTAATATCTTTGAAAAAG
>JAQFJB010000014.1:38738-48746 GCA_029874875.1 Naso minor
ACCAAATATACACCAAGGTAAACAATGAATAAATAGAGAAAGAAAGTGTAGCCTACAATAGACATAAAAAGATCAGCCTGTGAAATCTGGGTGGGTACATAGATCAGTGATATCTGATGAGTGAATTTTGTCAACATCTGTGCCTGATACTGGTATTGGATCACACTGGTGTCATCTCCACTTGAAGACTGTTAAAAGTGCAGATCAGGTTACAGTCTTTTCTTCCTCATTTCAAAACTGAAAGAAAAATACAAAATATCCAGATAAATAAGCACAGAGCAGTGATGCCCAGTGAGAGTGTCTTTATAGTCTCTATGATGAAAAGCAATACGGTGCTGGGCACGGATCCAAGCCTCTTAACCCATCCAACCGGGGTCTCAACATAATTTTCTGTCACCATGGCAACCTGAAGTCAGCAGTCACTAAAGGGTGACCTGTGAGGGCAGTGGTGGGGGTCAAATTGCTTTTTGTGGTCAGATGTCCAGTCCAGTGGAGGTTAGTGAGCGGGCGCGGAGATTAGAAAAAGAGGCTCAGATCAATACTGAAATCCTGAGATCACCACCTCACACTGTATGTCGCTCTGTCTTTTTTCACCCCTTTATCTCCCTCTGTATTTAATCTTCTCTGGTTTTAAAGTTGTTGACACCCTGTGTTTTGTTTGCTTTGCCCCGTCTCAGTGAAAATATCTCAAATTTCACACAAACTGGGTCGTTCTAGGAAATCGACCCTGTTGATGGCTGTGGATGGAGGGCGTTGGTTTTGCAGAGGAGAGTTGGTTGTTTGCAGCAGACACACTGCAGAGTGAAGGTCTTTAAAGGGACAATGTTGGTGGGAGGGCAGGATTAGTTGCTCTAGCTTTTATTCCCAAAAGGTCGTAAAGCTGCCACTCGGCCTTCAGTTAGAGCCGAGCCTGTAGGATTGAATGGATGTGAAGGGATTGCAAGGGAATCCAAAGCTTTACTTTACCACAGAGTGCAGCCTTTCACCCCTTTAGGGCTGCCTAAGTGATGAAAGAACAAACACCGTGGCTGTATTTCTTAGCCATAAAATGGACTGTCACAGTGGGTGGGGCCTGAGTGTTTGTATCAAATCATCTTTACCTCTGTGGTGACCCTGCACCAAAACATATGGATATAATCATCTGTTTTATTCATCCTTCGCTGACGGCTATAAGGCAATAATCATTATTTTATTTGTGAATAAAGGGTTTCACATCAGGGGTCAGGGAGCATTTATTCATATTCATAAATATACTTTCTTCCTTGCAGTCTCAGACTCAAGGATGATTCATCACTCATGGGAGCTGTGAGGAAATTATGGGACACATATTTGCAGTGATTTAAATTTTATGGCCAAACTTTTCCATAACTTGTTCAGCTGCAGAAGGGATAGAAATGTGACCTCACGCATGACTTCATGCATCCACATAGACTCTCAAAAGGGTAGAGATTAAATGACTTTTCACGATCAACTTCTTGTGTTCTGTGATGCATGATGACATCATGTAAAAACATCTGGTGAATCCTGCTGCTGTTGTGTTTTTTATTAATACACAGCACTGCTTATTTCACACTAATTAGGAAAGTTCTGTGAGGTATTTATTTTGGAACTGGTTAATGGATTACTGGATTCTGTGCACCCACACTGTCTCCCTGGGACTTCCCCTGATCCCTCACTAGGATTACCCAGAAACCCATCTGGCTCACACCATCTAGCAGGTTGTACATGAGCAGTGCAAACCACGGTTCTTGCTAATCCCGACTATTACTGCTGTTTGAAAGCAGACGGCAGAGCTGCAGCCCAGATTTGTGTGGAGCAGGCATGCTG
Organism: Naso minor; assembly: GCA_029874875.1. Classification (NCBI taxonomy): domain Eukaryota; kingdom Metazoa; phylum Chordata; class Actinopteri; order Acanthuriformes; family Acanthuridae; genus Naso; species Naso minor. The sequence continues at coordinate 40,566 of JAQFJB010000014.1, forward strand.
CGAGGTGCTATATCAAGTGCCGATCTGTTTATTTGTGTCACTCTGGCAGTGGGTGGATCCGGGAATGTGCTGACTTGGGAATAATGTGGCTTGATTTAATGTAACGCAAGGATTTAATGTGACAGGGTGACGTAAATAATTGCCACTATTAAAGATGGACTCAGGACTGTTAGAGTGGAAGACAAGAATATTAAAGGACCATACCAGTGTCACTACATGACACTGGCTGTTGTCAACCATGGCCACACAGGTCACAAAAGACTCCGTTCAGACTGCCACTGATTTTTTCAAATTAAATCAGTCCACATGGCGAGGTGGTTTGAAATGTGATTCTAATCCGATTTAGACAGATACGTCTTCAGTCCGGATGCTCTGTTCACTCAAATTGGGAATCAGTGTGTTTTTGGCATCATTCCACCACATCATTCCACATCACACCCCGTCTCGTTCACCTGTGCTAGACAGCCACAGATCCTGACAAATGTTCCGCGGTGCATTTGAAAACTTGCACGCTACCTCTCATCATCAGATGTCCCAAGTACGACATGTTCCCAACAGTCAGTGCTTTTTTTGCGACCCCCAAACCTCTCGCTGCACGGTGAAGCCCGGTACGACTGCAAGAATAGGACTGATGGAACATTGTGATGTTCATCAGTTTGCTCTGTCAAGTCTGTCTGGCTGTGAAATTCAGCACCGCAACTTGACTTGACAACTTTGAATAGCGAGATGATGTATCTGTATTTTTCCATTCATCGTACTTCCGCGTTGTTAAGCTGCTCACCAGCACATGTACTAATGCCGACGTCATTACCACAGTAACCAAATGTAGATAGGCCAGTAAAGAGCAGTGATGTCTGAACGCAACAAATCCGATCTGTTTACTTGCAAATGACAGCGTGGACAGTCCGTGTCAAAAATCAGATTTGAGAAACTAAACGGATTTGCCTGCAGTCTGTGCAAGGACTAAACCCCATACATCTTTCAAAAAATCACTTTATCTGTGAGATATCATGTTGATGTCCTTCTTCATGCTAATATTGGAGCTAAAAAGGCAGCACATGTAAGGAACTATTTTTCCAGACGTATTAACTTTTGTTTCGATGGCTCCCGGCTCCCCGTCACTCTCTCTCTCTCTCTCTCATTTTTTACCAAACAAACGCAGACGTTCTCTTTAGAAGGGTGAATTACCTATACCTGGCAACTTTGTGTCCTACAGTGTTTCTACTCCCTTTTGCAACATGAATGGTAGTGAATGGGCTTTAAAAACGCAGTCTGAGATCTACTAAAGTGAACACATGGTCACATTTTAACAGCATTATTTGTAGAAGATAGGGGCGATCTCTGCTAATGGTGAGAAGTCACAAAAGGCTGGTATGGTCCTTTAAATAGACGTTCTTCAAAACTGTACTAAAGGAAAGTACTTGAGTAAATACGTTTAGCTCCACCATTTCTACAGGGTAAACAACTGAATGTTTAGTATGTAGACAAATGGGTGATTGATGGAGTGATTTTGGACACAGCTTATGTCTCAACTACCTCGTATTAAGGACAATTTGAGGCTTGTGAAAGCACTGAAGCACAGCTGCGTCTGAAGAAAAGATGACTCCATCCACCACAAACACACACTCTATCTTTGAGGTCGCACTCTTTCTCCCCATGTGGCTTTTGTTGACACTGCGTCCTGCCTGGCAGATCAAGATCAGGGCTCCATCCACTGTGGGACCCTCGTGCTGTGGCTCGCCCCTGGATGCAGGAGCAGCTTTAATGACCTGCGTTTGAGTTTTGTTCAGCCTCCTACAGATAGAGAGAACACGTGGGAGTGGGAATGCACGTGAGCTGTGGAGCTCATGGCAAAACACATCATCCTGGAGTGACTGTTTGTGTTGGGAAGGTTTTTTCTCGCTGCATGTGATGAAGTGAAATGATCACTGTCAAGGAGAGTTTGGTCTGGCATATCTGTTAGTTCTCTCTTTCTCTCTCTCTTACTTGCTTTTCCTTTGTATTAAACAGGACAAAGTGTTTCATAAATGAATTTATTGACAAATTTTAAGTAAATCTGCAAGGCCAGTGGTTCCATAGAGATTTTTTTTTTTTGCAAATCGTTACCATTGTTGGAAAACACAATAATTCTCCAAGAATGACCTGGAAAATACTAAAATCCTGATTAAAATGAAATAAGTTTAAACAACAGAGGGAGAGTTTTCAATACAGGTTAATACATTTTGTCACTTACAGCAAATTTTAAATCAGAAAAATACCAAGTAAAATGATTTAAAGTTTCTAGAATTCTAATGCAGAAGTGGTGCAAAGGCTAAATAATGCTAAACCAAAAATGATCACACTTGTCTCTGATTAAATCAAATTTGTAAAACTCTCTCATTTACAGAATATCTCAGTTAAGGATGCTGGTAACTCATTATGCGCATACAATGGATTGAAACTTGTATTGTGTGAAGAACCCAGGAATCTTGACCAAAGTTGTGAAGGGGAACCCATGCGGATCAGATCTGGTATTTGGGGCTTGGCCTCCCAAATGAGGCGCCCATAGTGGCCTTTTTGTTTCTCCCAGCCAATGCTCTGGTCCTTCACAAACCATCACAGCATTCCTTTTGTTGCTTTTTCGTGTTATGCCATCAAAGATGTCACTGTTTGAGGGTCTGATGTTGGCCAGACTGCCAGGCCACTGCTCCAAACGTTCAGAGCAGGCTTGGATGAAGCTGAGCTGCGGAGGTTTTTATTGAAATCCCAGCCCTCCAGAGGCAATGACCAAACAGAACAACCCAACCAAAAGTGCTGATTTAACAGCAATGATTTCATTTCCACAAGGAGATGTGGTCATTCACTCAAAGCTAGTGTGTTAACCTGGATTTAAATTAGTTTCTAATGCACAAAGAGCAGCTGGCCGTAAAATGATTCAGCACAGTTTCTATTCGCTCAAATTTTGTTGGGATCTGCACTTTGTCAGCTTGTTTGAGAGGCTGGTGCCCCAGTTTGAGTATTCCTGCTGCTGCTGAAGCAGACAGTCAACAAATGAGGATTAATGTTGAACAATGTTTCAAAAATGCTGAAATTTTACTGTATTTTAAAAAAAATTTACATTTTTACCTCATACTTTTCAGTCATGTCACTTTCATTTAACCCCAAAGTAATTCTGTATACCAAAAAGGCCAAAAAGTGGGATAATATATGACTACAGAATTTCCAGGCTGTCTATTATCTCCGTCAACCACCATTATTGTAACACAGTAGGATCAAGCTTTCTGTCAACGCCATGCTACAGGAATAGTTTTAGACATGAATGTAAATATGATGATGTATTTTCTTGCCAAGAGTGTGATGAGAAGATTGATACGAAACAGATGAGCTTAGCACAGAAACTGGAAACAGAGGAAAAAGTTAGCCAGGCTTAAAGTTTCTCACTGTTCCCTGTCTTCATGCTAAGCTATGCTAACAGTCTCTTGTCTTTAGCTCATATTTACAGTAGACCTATAGAAATGAGGGGGGTATCAAGTCTTCCTAACTAACTCTTGGCAGAAAGGTGAAAGTTAAACAAAATCTTTATTTCTCTCAACTTTTATATGCTTTCTATGCACATATTATTCTCATAATATCACATGCTGTTTTATAAAGACTAGCAATGCCGGGATGACCATTTTGTGGTATAACACTTTAATTTTCCTCCTGTTTGTTGAGAATTAAACATACGATGAACTACAGAGACCAAGAGACCCCATTCAGGCCTTGAAAACTTATCTAACACTGCTGTGCATGAAACATCAAGGGCAATGTATAGCTGCTTGTTTAACCACATCTCCACTGACCCCCTTTATACATAGGTGACATGAACCCTCCTGGGTTGCTTTAATCCTGTTTGACAGACCTAAAGCTCAGACTGTTGCCAGGATTCAGCAGTGGAATGAGACCAGCAGGTCACAAATAACCCTAAGTCCCGTCTAGACAGGAGTGCTAATGGATGGTAACACCCTGCGTGTGCAGACATATGCCCAGCCACATGATCAAGAAATTATTTGTGAGAGTCAAGCAGGAGAAGCAGAGTTATGATGGGAACATTTTATGCTCTTCTAGTCTGTGGTATTCATTAACGGTGACAAGTGTCGCATTTGCTAGCATGTCAAAGCTAACAGCTAGGTATGGAAACTGTTCTGTTGTACACTGCACAGACTAAAAAGCTTCAAGTAAGGAGGCTATGTGAGCATGCAACGGTGGTAGATTTGCTTTCGTTTTAAAAGAAGGATTGATGCTAACTTGTTATTGCAGCATTGCACGTGAGGAATCTGTAAGTAGGCTTTAAAAAAAAAATCTTTCTTTCTTTATTATTATTATTATTATTTATTTTATACTTTGAGAAGTTCTGCTTCAACCATTTGTCGACTAACTGATATTCTGAACTGAGATTCAGTTTACTGAAATTAAACTTTAACTCCCAGCTTCTCAATCTGAGGATTTGGTGTTTTCTTGTTTTATTTTTTACCTTTTACTTGTTTTTTGCCTTTTTAAATTTAATTTAATTGATTTTTTTTTACAGTATTTACAGAATAGAGTCAAAGATTGAATGAAAACATACTCAAAAGATGAACTGATAATAAAAGTGGTCATAAGTTGCAGCTGAAACTTAAAAAAAAAAAAAAATAAAAAAATATATATATATATATATAGTAAGCTATCGTTGCGGAACCCCCTGTACACAAATTTTTTTTCCAATACCTGGAATGGTTGTAAGGATGCTGTGCTGGTGAACTCCATCCTATAAATCATCACATTTTAGCATCTTGTCTTCGCATATGTTTTTCTTTTCCAGTATTTTGAATCTGTTAAACGAAAGAGGAAGATGAAAAGAGAGTAAAGAGGGAGACGTGCAATAACAGTCTCTTTGCTGAAATGAACTAGGATGCCACATCTTGGTCCACTAAATGTGGCCATATCTGCAAGTTAGCCACAGTAAGTAAGTAAAGGAGCGAATATATGGTCCTCTAGATTCTGAGAACGCATCAAACAATTTCTGCATTTTTCTACCTTTTATTATCAATTTCTGCAATACATTGTTGACAAAAGGACACAAAAATCGCAATGCCTCTTGTTTGCCTTGTTATCTTTTCTCATGGTGCAATGTGGTGAAATGCAGAGTTAGTGCCAGTAGTATTGTCTTACCAGATTTATTATGCAGCCCTATTTATTTATTTATTTATTTATTTTACAATGACACTCCTGTGCACACTTAAAATCATCATGCCATTTCCATGCAGAGGAGGGGGGTGGCACAGCCATTGTGCTTTCCTTTGTCTGTTCCCTGAGACACCCCCGCCTCCATTACTATGATAGCAGAGGAGACGGGAGGAAGGAGAGGAAAGTAAATTGAAAGCCATTGTGTGAATGCTTTCTGGAATACGTCCCGCGGCTCATATTTAAATCACCCTAAATGGAGCATCCAATGATCTGTAACTGTGCAGAGGAGAGTGACTCAAACAGCTCCTGCCTGCCCTCTTTCATTAGCAACTTATTAAACCTGAGTGGAAACTCACAGAGTGCCACAGTAAAATCTCCTCAAGCATCAGACAAATGCGGCTAAATACGCTGTCATTCTGTCAAGAGCTCACTGCAATTTTAGGGAGATGCAGAGGGTTTGAGGCTTCAGTGTGACACTTACTTTTTACTTGGATACAGTTCTATTGAGGCACTAGAGGCCATGGTTTACTGTTTCATTCATTATTCACCAGCTGTGTTTTAGCTGAGTTCAAACACACACAAGGATTTAGAACAGCTGGGTGAAAAACAGCAGGAGGTTAGCAGGAAAATACACTGAATATCTAAATATTTGTTAAGAAAGAGGAGAAAAAAGTGATTTTTCACCCAGATCTGATCTTTTTACTGCTTTTTTAAAAAATCAAGAACCATATGATCAGTGTCCCACAAACATTTTCTATTCCTAGAAGGAATGAATGGGGAAAAGCTGCACTTGGTCATCTCTGTCAGCTGCAGTGTAAAGCTCACAGCTCAGTGTGTGTCAAGGGACAACAGCTCAGAAGATGAAGCAGGAGGATGGAGGAAGCGTGTATCGTATTACCTGATGTGTTGCCCGGTGGTCTGTGCGTGCACAGGAACAGAGATGACAGCCAATGACACCGGGTGCATGTGCTCTCCTGACAGCATCAGATGCTGCAATGCAGAGACACAGAGAGGAGGAGAGGAGGAGGACACAACTACAGGTGCACGCTGACACCAGTAACTCTCATTCTGCAGTGTAAATGACTATTATTAGACAATCTCACACTGACATGATTCGATGAATATTCAGAATGCATGAGTGGTTCCAGGTAATTTCCACATGCTGTGAGGAGAGATGTTCTAGTTCAGCTGGTGACAGGAGGATGTGCAGTACGATATGTAATAAAGAGGTTATGGTGTCAGAATATTTCCCTTTAGTTTATTCACATTATGCTCTCATAGTTCTTACATTATCAAATATAAATGAGTATTTAATTACACAATTATTTGTTACATGCTGTGCAGCCAAACTTTATTCCCAAAGTTCACAAAGATGTCAGGTAAAATTTGAGAGAAATGTGTGTAAAATTCTGCAGAAGTAAGTATAAAACATGAAGACTGGGTCGGAACTTTTCACACAATGTGATTAGATAATAAAGTGTCAGTGAAGATGGAGCAGGTGAAGATGGTGCATATTTAATATTGGATTAAAGTGGAAAAATAAATCAAGCTTAACCAAGCAGCTTGCTTTTCTTTACTGTTGTATCTCTTTGTTGAATTTTCGCACCTCAAGTTGATCGATTCATCCTAAAAACAAATCCGACTGCAGCCTCTAAATGTTTTTATAATACATTTATTTCATATGGAGAAGACAGAATAACCAAAACAGAACAACAACAACAACAACAAAAACAGAGACAAAAGACTGATAGTTTGGGAAAGCTTTTGATACAAATGTGTATAACTGTAGCATGTAGCCAATTTATATGTGTCAATTACAGAAAAAGTCAATTAAATCACAAGCACACAGGTGTGGGTGCTGCAACAAATTCAAGGTAGAAAACAAATATGAGATATCACAAGGGGAAAAGAGCACTTATTTGGGTTTATGTTTTTGACAAACACATAAAGGTTTTCCTTGAGAGTATCTCTTGTTTTTGCCACATATACCATAAAACATCAATAACAACAACAACAATGTTGGAAAATAGTAAAAAGATTGTGCAAGAACATTAAAAATCAACAAAACTCTGCAGCAGCATGTGAATTCCTAATTAAAAACTGAAATATGTACCAACAATCAGACAAGCAGGAATGCTTTTCAAATCATGAGTAACAATAGTTCATGTGCATAATATGCAATAACAATAAACTGGGCCATTACACAAATGATGAGTGCTGTAAGCACAGTTTGGTTTGGAGCATGTATAAATAGTGAGTGTGCTGCTGACTGAATTTAATACATCTCCAGCCAATAGAAATGCAAGTGTGCATCCTGTGAGACTCGTGGCTTATAACTTGCCTTCAGGCAGGAATCAGGGCCGCTCGGGGAACAAGAGTCAGTCTTTTACTCTGCACCAAGAAACAAACATCGGGCTCATGTTTTTATACCAGAAGTAGGTTGCTTCCTCTAATCTGCCCAGTAACAGTTATGCAGTGTGCATATGTATGTTACTGTAGCGTGTGTGTGAGTTTGCGTGTACGAGGTTTGGTTGTGTGCAAGCATGCATAAGTGTGCACGTTTGCATGTGCAGCCAACAGTGAGTGGGCTGAGGGGAGTGGAGGAGGAGGAAGAGTGGGAGCCTTTCCCACTCAGCTTCTGAATCCAGCCCGGAGAGAGGGAAGGGGAGGCCACGGGATGGAGAGACCGGTGGCGAAAGAGGGAAGACGAAGAGTAGAGCTGCGCGGGGGAGCAGAAGCCGCAGTCTTAGCTGGGAGAGGCTGAGGAGAGAGGAGAGCGTTCGGAATCGGGAACGGCGGAGGAGTCCGGAAAAGACTCGGGACAGGCGAAGCTGCCGCCGGGAAGACGATAGCCGGCAGAGGAGCCGTGACCGAGACGGGAAACGGCGCTGGAGCGGGGACCGCGATCGCGACAGGGCGCGGAATAGACGGCGCTCCAGCTCGCGGTCCTCCGAGACGTCGCAGTCCTCCGATTCGGACAGCGGTAGCCGCGGGAGC
>JAQFJB010000014.1:48846-58894 GCA_029874875.1 Naso minor
GAGGGGAGTGGAGGAGGAGGAAGAGTGGGAAGAGTAGGAGGAGGAGGCCAGTGGTGAAAGCTTCAACAAAAGCTAAAGATAGCACAGTGCTCGCAGGCAGTCAATGAAGCTTAGCTTTCCCTGTCAAGGTTACACACACACACACACACACACACACACACACATGTATGCACGCAGGACCACAGCAAAGGCCGAAGAGTTGCATGAGAAGCCCTTAATCACCAAAAAAAGTCAAAAAGCTGCCAGAGATAATGTGCAATATTGTCCATAATGCATTACTGTAATGTTTAGATTAGACCTGATCCGTTGAAAACGTGGAAAATTTTTATTTATCTATTTTTAAAAGATATTTTAGGGTTTCTGTGCCGTTACTTGATAGGACAGCAGAAGAGTTGGACAGGAAATGAGGGAAAGAGAGAGGGAATGACATGCAGCAAAGGGTCACGGGGTGGAATCGAACCCCTGGCCGTGGCAGCAAGGACACAGCCTCTGTAAATAGGGTGCCCACTCTACCAACTGGGCACCCCTGAAATTCTATATTTATGATATGAGACAAAGTTTGATGCTCTGCAGGATGCAAAATCTGTGGTGTCACACTGGTAAATGTGGCATGGCGGCAGTTAAATCAGTTAAATCTTCTTACTTAACCTGTAACATCCACATATCTGCAAGTTAGCAAATCAAAATTTACAGTTTTAAATACACATTACGATTTGTTGTAATGTCTTTCAAAAACAAATCCTGCATGTTGTGTATATCGTGTTGCAAATAGTGGCATCAAATTTCTCATCTAACTCTCGGCCAAAAAGAGACTATTTCTTTAAAAAGTAATAAAATATCCATCAATATTTGGAGAAAAAAGACAAAATGAAAAAAATTCAGGCTCACAAATATTAGCTTTATCCAGATGAACAAAGAAATCAACACATAGGTGATGTATATCCTTAGCTTTTAAAAGCAGGTCATAGTTGTGGATTTACATGTTCCGGTGTAATCAGATTATTAGAGGGCAGCATGTGAAAAGTATTCAGTCGTTGTGATATAACATGATCAAGCCAGCGAGCTTACATAAAAACTGCTGGACAGATCATATTTGTTCAGCTCCCCTGATCTAATGAAACGGAAAAAGGAGTCGATTGTTCAACAAATCAGTAATGAAACAGAATTACATGGGAATTTATTGAGTTATACGAGTTATATGTCACATTAGCCTCAAGTCCTGGATTCACAGGAAGCCTCCTTCCTTGAAACCTGCATCAGGTGATTAGTGAGTGCGGCCCGTCAGCTAAGGCAAACAGCTCGCGTTGTCTTTATACCCTCAGACTTTCTTCCTGGGGGTCATTATTCGATCCCATTTAAACACTGATTACCTAAGACAACACAGAGCGACTGTGGTTATCACATTATCGCTCTGTTGTTGAAATAACACGAAGCCTAATCACACTTTGACAAAGAGGCCATTGTGAGTAAAACGCAAACACGCTGGCTGTAAATCGCTTTTCAGAAAATGGGAGAAATCCTTTCCTCAAACATGCCACTCTGCTCATAAGACTGAGGTTTATTTGTGGTGGAAAGCGAGTGTGAGTGTTTGCTGTGGAAGGAGAATGTTATCGGGTTTCCCAGATGTTAATGGGTTAAGCACCGACCAGCCTCATAATCACTATGAGCTTGTATGCGGCACATTTTAGTGAGTTATGGAACAAAGTAGGTTATGAAAGCAGAATCCAGTTAGAGTTAACTCCAGTCCGTCTTACAGGGTATCTGCACAATATGACGGACCTTACTAAATAATGCATTCATGAGCCTTAATTTAAAATGTTAATAATTTATATGATTTAAGAGGAAGAAGGCAAGAAGGGTGACATGGCCGACAGCTTGGGAAAAGGGTTAAACAGAGAATTGAGGAAGAACAGAGAGTGAGGACTGAATTCACACAAACTAACACAAACCTACCTCACCAGCCAGTCCATACGTTTACATGCAAAGATAAGTTGAGCCATGATTTATAGCTTGATTAGGCCATTTAACTGGGCTACTGTCCTTGTTCCAGTATACAAGAGCTGAGTGAGAATCAATTTATTGCTCAACTCCGTTACAGGAGGCGGGGACATATCCTGTTCAGCTGGTTGCTGTTGGGCTTTCCTCTGGTTAGCCAAACAAGCTACAAACAAATTAGCAAGTGGCTGGCGGAATTTATGTTGAATGGTGAAAACATGGACAACTTTACTTACGCTTTACTTAAGGTACAAATTCAATGCACGCTTCCCTTTGTGCTTACAGGATTCTTGTTTTCTTCCTGGCTTTCCTCTACAAATTTATACTGTTCGAGTTCCTGGTCAAAGACCGTTGTGGGAACTGTGGATCACGCGCAGAACGCCTAGGCCAGTGCGGGTCCGGTTGTGGCAATAAACATGCAGGAGTAAGTCGACTCTCAATCGCATTATGTGGGTGTGTTAGCTCCACTTTGAGAAATTTGATTTAGTATGATTTCAGTCGGACTAACTTGTTTACATGCTTTTTAAAAGTCCAGTTTTAGTAGGACTAACACAATAAATCGATTTTCTCTGACGTCATGTAAACATACTGAGTGTAGATACATGTCATTGTCTTTTGTCAACATCAGCCACATCAGTTATATAAACCCCCACCATTTTTCCCAAAATAGCTTTATTTATGAGATATCGTGTTTGTTTACTTTTTGTGTATATTCAATCAACGTTACAGAAAGTAGCTGAAAATGTTTGACGGTAGTTAAAAAGAACATCTGTGTCAAAATCCGTCTTCACGCTAATATTCAAGCTAGAAGGGCAGCACTTGTAAGGAACTATTTTTCCAGGCAGAATAACTTTTGTCTCCATGGCTCCCGGCTCCTCTCTCTCTCTCTCTCACTCAGTGATTTTTGACCAAATAAATGCAGATGTTCTATTTAGAGGGGTGAACTACCTATAGGCTACTTAGCAAATTTCATGAGTCCTACGGTGTTTCTATACCCTGTTTTAACGTGAATGGTAGTGAATGGGGTTTAAAAATGCAGCCTGACATCTTCTAAAGTATACACATGGTCAAATTTCAACAACATTTTTAGAAGATAGGAGCGATCTCTGCTAATGGTGAGAAGTCAAATACAGACTGATGTGGTCCTTTAGCCCTAATTAATTAATAAAGAAATTCACAGTAAGACAAAGGGTTAGGCTGCTCCTTCACCAAGTCACATCAGGAAGGCGCAGCCTGCCCAGACTGAAAATGACCTCCCCTGAAAGAAAAACACCCGAGGTCGGAACTTAATCTCTCAACTGTGAGATTAATGTGGGCACAGAGTGACCACCCAGATATAAGCACTGAGAAATCAGCAAGGCTGAACTCACCACTACACTCCAACTACGAGAGCAGACAGGCATGTTCGCTCACTGATTAAAAGCACAAAGAAATACATGTAAGCAAACACACGAAAGTATGGCATATTCCCAAATACTGCACCTTACGCTCTGCAATTATGGTTTCATTATTCTTATACACTGATACTTTACATTCCTTTGATCTCCATCCAAAGACATCAGCATCCGTTTACACTCCTCCCCTGAAGTTTCATCAAGGTGGCTAGTCGGGCAGATGGTTATATCCATCACATTTTACAACTGTTGTTTTCCCCTCCTATAGAAAACGTCTATTGTTATTTTCCCTCTGACATAAGACAAATAACCTTCTACTGACAGGCTACAAAAGCTTCTGGCTAAAGCTGGACTGAGCAGTGGTCACTGTGAATAAAAGGAACTCAGATTGATTGAGACGCACTGATTCTGGTATGAAAAGAGCTCTGGGCTAAAAGGCATCACGTGCAGATATGCATTACAATAGAGAGAGCATGTAGAGAGGCAGCTTCAAATGATAGAGTACAGCACATGGAGGCCATCTGGAGAATTCAGCAAAAGGATGCTGTTGGGAAGACATCTTGTGTCTAGAAGTGCGATTTCAATCACTGTGCTTTCTGACTTCCAAAGGAAGCCACTCTGCTGCACCCTACCCTCCCTGTTTTTGCTCCGGCTTGCGCTTTAATGCGTTCTTGATCTCTCTTTAAGTCCAGTTTGCACCAAAGATTCACGGCATTACAGGGAAAGTTGCAGCGGTGTAAACTGGTCTGTCTCAGCTCGCCTCAAGCCAGCTGATGGCAACGCCTGCAACTCAACTTTTCAAGTCGACAGAGGCCCGTTTTAGAGCATAAGGCACGTCACTTAATTCAACAACCAATCGGCTCATAGCGACATCACCTGTCACTAAGAAATGCAGTGTAGAGCAGCCAATAGGAAAATGTGCTCTTCTGAATTCAGAGCCAAGAAGGGGTGCAGAGGTCTAGTGTTCTTTCAGACCACTTAAATTACAAAAGACTGAAAGATTATTATGGGATTTTCATGACCCACTGCTCTAAAATATTCCTTGAATTTAACAACAAACCTGAACACGTGGCTGTGTTTTAACTTGCTGACCCCTGAAAAAATGCAAACATAATGGTGTTCCAGTGATGAGAGTAACTTCAATCTAGTCTTGGTCATAGTATTAGAGAGCGTAATCCATGCAAATTCAAAGGAGACTGCAGTCCTTGTGTTGACGATGACATGAAATGCAAATGTTTTTGCCCACTGGATATGTACTGGGGAAAAAAATACCCACATTAAAATTTATATGCATATTAAGAAGTCTATTCACATGTTGATAGTGGGTCCATATTCAATCTGCCCTGCTAGTATAAAAACCACCTTCCCAGTCAGAGCTGTTTTTAGCCTGTGGGAAAGATTTGACAATGATTACCAGGATCCTCTTTCTGCATAGATTTGTAGGTAACAAATGCAGGGAAGGAAAACAATATTTAGCCTCTTACAATTCTCTCCACAATTATTGAAGAAATTCATGTGCGACCCTCACAGTCATATTATAAATTAGCACTAACAAACATAACCAGTGGTCTCATACGTCATATATTCAGTCAGCATTTGCATAAAATGAATCATACTTGGGCAAATTTAAAATGATGTTAGTAATTCTTTCTGCAGATTCAAAGTGGGACTCAGATGTCTTTGCTCAGACACTGAAAGACTCCACGCAGGGTTTTTTATACTAAGATAACAAAGATTTAAAAAAAAAAATCAGATATTAGCCAAAATAAGATTATTTTAAATCAGATCTGAGTCAGCGATGTAACTCCTCTGCTCGTCCGTGGTAGCTGATTTGCAGAAGGACTCAGGTGGCGGTCGTTCAATTAATGGCTCATGCAGCATCATGATGCAGAATGTGGAAAGGGGAACTGTCAATAAAAATGCTACTAAATCAATGTTAACTCTTGATTTTTCTCAGCCAGATGGGGCTCAGGATGGCCCCCACAGACCTCCCCCCCAAATGTATCCTGCATTTTAATGTTACATTATCACAGCATTGCCTGCTGCTGTCCATTCTTTTTGAATGGGCAATAAAACAGGACTCATTAGGAGTGGATTGTAAAGCAAAACGTCACAGCCGATAAAAAGATCATAAAAAGCAAATTTTAAAACAGCTGCAAATGAGGATGATGCAGATTTTTAGGCCTATAAATACAGTAAGTGGTAATACATGCTGACTCAGTAAAACCCCTTAGAATTAGAATAACTTCACTTTTCACGAAGCTCCCATATAGTTATTGTTGCTTGGCTTTCCATTCTCACCTCACTAACAATGATTTTTTTTGTTGTTGTTTCAGACAGGAAGACAAAAACAGCTCCTGCACACATCAATAGTGTTTTTAGCAGCTGAAATGAGCTGCTGTTAGCACATTTGATCAGCTGTAGCTAGTTAGCTAACTGAGCTAATCTTAGCTTCATTTGCTGTCACTGGCTGACTTGATATTTGGACTTGATATTTCCAGCTAACATGTTTTAAATGTGAAAATCTTATCAATATATTTTCACCTTAATCTTTCATTCATTTCTGTATTTTTTTGTGTACATGGACTATCAAATGATTTTGGCAAACATTAATGCTACACGCCCAGATTCAATTAAGACCAGAACTGCTAACATTAGCCAAAACTCTGATAGTATCCAGGATTGGCATCCCAAAAGTGGCCAAATACTACATGATGTTTGTAACAGGCATTTTTGAAAATAACCTGTAGTCTCACTACTCACTGGCCTTGGAGGAAATGCTGGGTTAATTGTGTAGGGAGCTAGTTAGCTAGACGAGCTAATGATTGCAGCGAGTTAAAGACGATATGTTGTTGAATCTGTTCAATGCCACTATGCTTTTTTTTGTTTTTTTTGTTTGTATGTTTTACGACTGCTTAAAATAGATAACATCTTTCAGACTCTTCACTGATTAGTGCTATTACTGGCATGTAGAGTAATCCAGAGTTTAGCAAGTCTACTGCTATGTTTGCTAACCTATAATTAAACAAGTTGAGGGTTTTAGTGAACGGTAAACTGAAGTAGACCTGATGAAACATAATTATTGGTTTCAGTTTAAGAATTTAAAGCACTGTTCCCCCTAAATGGATGTGTCACACTTTACAATAGCTAATTATCTGAGATCAAATTATTGTTTGTGTATAACTGAAACTGTGCCAAGTTCTGTTCATTTAGCATCAAAAATGTTTGATGTAGGCCTGTATTACAATGAACACACATACACTCACAAATATACACAGGTGTGTGCACAACAGGGAGCTCAAAATTCGTTCCACAAGATCTGTTGTTGCCATGGTATTGCACTGCATCTCCTTACATTGCCATGGAAACACAAAAATGATGACTGGCATGGGGCTCGAAGTGAAGTGGGTCAAGAGCTTTCAAGTTATGTCAAGTCAAACTAAATTTATTAATACAGCACTTTATAACATAGAATATGTCAGTGGGCTTCACACTCAAACACCACCAGCAAACGAACACAGTCCATTTTCTATCAGAGCAGAGCCAAAAAAATCTCACCAAATTCTTCAGCACACGGAGAGAAAGGCTTGCAGGGTTAATCCATGATTGGACAGCATCTTTAACATGTTGTCTTTTTATTGATCCACTTTAAGTAACTTACAAACACTCCTTCTCTTGAAATGCAGTCATGTAAAATGGCACTAACATAATATTTGAAAAAGTTAACACAACCTACGTACCAAAAGACTTCAAGTTAACACAATTTTACGGGGAAAAATATGTGAAGCTAAACGTAATATAATGGGATAGATGAGTACAACCTTTTAATCAGTGATGGTCAGCAAACATTCATTCTCAAATAATTTATACGGGATCCTTCTTCTTTGGGCCACTGGCTGCACATGACTGAATGCACCTGAATTGTTATGAGGCATTAACCTACTTTATAGACCTCTCATAAGGGCTTTCACTCCCAAACAACCCAAACACATTTCTATTGTATGACTACCTCAATATATCTCACCATGATAATTTTCGTGTATTACTTATTTTTCAGTGTGTTCACTCATGTAATTATTGTTTGATCAAACTGGCCCTTACTGAGCCCCATTAAATGACAGCTTCACATGTTTAACTCTACCAGTTTGTTGATTTGATAGAAATGTAGCTCCACTTTGTGGTTGCATGACAGTATGCACAATGCAGCTGAGCTGTTTTAGCTCACAGCAAAGTGTATTCACCGAAGTGAGACCATAAATAATACAGATCTTCTCTTTGTCCTGCCGGAAACAGCACAGAATCTGCAGAACACAATAACTGCGATAAAATAAATAAATGAAAAAATAACTATGCCTGTAACAGCGCCAGAAATCAGTTAAATCAGAAACTCAAATGCAAAATCAAAAATATTTTAGCTGTTCTAGGAGTTGCATTAACATGACAAGATACATACATTTAAAAGAGCTAAAAATAGCCCTCCTGTCCCAGTAGTAGTAGAGTAACATCATCACCACAGTGCTGAATATACAGCCTATAAGGCTTGTTGCTGACATCTAGTGGTGAGCAGAGTTATTACATCTATTCTGATGAGTGGAACGTGCTCATTAGAATATATTGGAAATAGCCAGATACGAATTACTCCTACAGTGAGTTAAACAAGAAAATCGTGCAGACACACTCTTTATTTATTTATTTATTTATTTAATGTGACCATAATTGTTTAAGGTGTTGATAGTGATGACAGTAATTTTAAAAAAAATAAAAATCTTATTAATGACACTTATTTACTCAGTGTGTTTCTTTTCTTTTCTTGTTGTCTTATTTCTTTTCTTCTCCTGGTCTCATGATTTACTTTTTTAAAACTCTTTTAAAATTACCTTTAAATGTCACAGTCATGTTTCTTTTTATGGATGTTTTATACCGAGAGGAATGTTTCCTGTGAAATGCTCCTAATTTTTCCATGTGGTCAAAAGCCCCCATCCAAATCCTGTGAGGATTATTGGAGAATGTGTTGTTTGGGCCTATATGCAGACCTACAATTAAAAGCAAGTTTTACTGGCATTAGGCCTACATGGTTCCATTCAGTAGGCTGCTGCTCTTGCCTGCCTGCCTCTTGCACTTGAAGGCAGCACGCTACGCTCTCCTGTTGACGACGTGTGTCGGTGCTGTCCTCCGCCGGTCCAGCTCCGTCTCCTGCGTGTCTGACTGCCGGTGGGGTGTGTCTGCCGGAGATAGTGGGACGAGAGGCAGCTGCGTCAAGTTAGCCACAAACATGCAGAATGATGGCGGAAGTTGTGTATTTTCTTCTTTACAATAAAAGCCCTGCATTACCTGCTATTGTCAACTATGTGAATTGGCAACTTATTTAATGGAAGAACTTACTGATTAAGTTGTGGTGGGTAAGAAATTTCAGTGTTTGTGGTGGGCTAAATAGTTAGCTTGCCTAATAGCTGTGATTGTGAATTATTTGCCTTACTAAAACTGGCAATGTAGGCCTAGGGTTACACCATATTATATTTTAAACTCAATGCTAAAAGGCTTTAAAGCCTCTTACACCTGTGTTCTGTTTAGTCATCTCAAAACCACAGACAATCTGCTACTTTCACTCTTCTGGTTTCTTCTACCAAATGTCATTTATTTTGTCTTCTTAATTCCAAAATTGTAGCACCATTTTTGTGCATAAGCAACACAAATGTGGATCAGGCCTGCAGACGTGCTGCACTACTACTAAACAAGGTGATATCATCAGCATACGCAAAAAAGTTAAACAAAAAATTTCCTATTCCAATGCCACCACAGCCAGATTCCTCCAACTCAATGAGCAAGTCGTTAATAAAAATATTAAAAAGAACAGGAGATGGAGCACTCCCCTGACGAACGCCTCAAGTCATTTTGAAGATGAGACCAAAAATTCCCTTCCATCTAACAGTTGACTTAAGCAAACTATACCATCTGTAGAGGAACCTCCAGCGAGCAATTGTTAACTTATCAAAGAGTTTACAAAAGAGACCTGGACGCCAAATTTTATCGAAACACTTTTCGGTGTCTAAGCTGCATACATGAAATGGGGTTTGCTTCTCCTCACAATACATAGTTAAATCATTTAACAGAGCAGCACAGAACTCTGTACCCCGTTTTTCTGGAAAACCGTATTGACCTGCTGATAGGTTCATCTCAGTTTCATTTGGTTTCAGATAAAATTCAAACAGTTAGCAAATTTAGACATAGGTGTAATTGGCCTATAATTTGCTGGTACATTAGGATTCAGAGTAGCTTTCTTCAGAATAGAAATGATAACTCCTGTCGTGAAACACTGTGGTGCTAACCCACAGGACAACATAGTTGTGAATACTGTGGATAGGTGTCTACATGAAACATCTGAAAGACCGTACCGTAAAAGCTCAGCTGTGATACCGTCAATGCCGGCCGCACAGCCTATTCTGAGCTTCAGAACATTCTCATGGACCCATTGTGGTGAAATATATGCTGGAAATACCTTGTCTGAATTCCCCTCAAAAACTCTCGGCACATCATGCTTAATCTGTTTTCGAGAAACATTAAGTTACAACTGGCTATCCTGCATAATATCGCCATAAAAATTTGAGAAGTCCTCAGGGTTAGGAAGAGAAAGGGTTCTGGACTGTCTACTACTCTTAATG
>JAQFJB010000014.1:143255-165031 GCA_029874875.1 Naso minor
TAACATCATGGAAACCACAAAGAAAGACCAATGAGATTTCAAAGGAAACAATTTTGAATTTTGGCCTGAAAACATTCAGAGAAAAGAAAAGAATTCTTTTGATATCTGATCAAGATTTTTCTGAGTTGGAAATGTATTGACAAACTTGGATTGATGACCACTGAAGCATGCACTGGTTCATGTTTGACAAATTATCGTAAAACTTATGCAACAAAAAAATTTTAAAAAATGTTTTCTGTCTGCAGATCTTTCCAATTCCCAGCATGTGTCACGCTTCGCAAACCTTGCGCAATGCTGATCAGCCTGCTATACTGTCCGCCCTTCATCCTCGAAGGCAAACCTCAGTAATTCTAATGACGCTTCCAAGTTTGTTTCCTCTCCTCTCCTCTCTTCTCTCCTCCAGACTTCTCACACCCCATCCTCTCCCCTCTGCCAGTCAGCCATTTATAAACACTCGTCCTGCTCAGCCGACAAATGCAGCCCAAGACAAATCACGCCACATATAAACAGGAAAGTCAGTGAATAGACCTGACCTCCCTCCGTTTTACATGCCAGCCACCATGCTGTCTGTCAGTCAAGAGCTGCTGGCCCATAAAAAGCCCCTTCGCATGCATGTGATGTTTATAATATTATAGCCTATTCCTGTGTTTGATCCTCACATTTCCTGACTTTTAGTTTATATTTTTTCTTCAGTGAATTTTCTCCCACTGCATTTGTGAGACGAGGAGAGTGTGAGAACGACTGTGGGAGAGTGTAATCACTCTTGACAGAGGAATATCTGTCACAAGGAAAATATATTTCATTGGTCAGATTAACAGTGAGGGGAAAGTTCCCTGTCGTACAGAAAATGGAAGAATTTGCGTAATAGTTTGTAGTTTCCACCTTAAGATGATGATTTTGATGATACACATGCAGCACAGTTTGATTCTTAAATTCCAGAGATTCATTTTATATTTCTCCTAAAGGCACAACAAACGTTGATGAGTCTTCAATCAAAGAATTAATAAGCTACCAAATTTCAAGTCTTTCTTACAGGATATTGATTTTCTAAAGGAAGTGTGGCTGCCCTCGTGTAAAGGGTGGATCCCCTGTACTCTGCACATAAATCTGAGGTAATGTTCACCATGAAGGGTGGATGCTGACTAATCTTCATCGTATCCACAAAATACAATCGTTCACGGCCTACTTGCTTATTTCTAATTTTCCTACCATTAGTCATATTTCTGTGGTGGCAAGGAAATGGATTATTATTATTCAGGCCAAATATTTAATGTTCCCATTATTTGAGCGAGGGCATAAACAAATGCGTCATCAGCAATTCATTGCGCATACAATAACACAGAGGCTGTTTCCCACAGTGAGGCCAGGCCTGGCAGCGGGGCTCGCCTCTGTGTTGCAGCAGCTGGGATGGAGCCAGCTCAGGGCTCAGACCACCACAGCACTGACACACATACACACACACACACAAACCACCACACAGACCACCACTGCAGAGTCATGCTCACTACACATGCACAAAACAATACATCTATGGTCACTGAAGACATTCACGCCACCATGAGCACAGTGTATTTTTTGCAGTCCTCAGTGGTAGCAAAACAGTTTTTTAGATGAAACCGCAAGTGTTTTATAGATTTTTAGCTACTGTTGAAACTACTGTTTGTCTTCTGCAGACACCTGCAGATACACAGCTCAAATCATGAACAAGAGGTGCATGCATTAAAATGTAAACTTTCAAAAATACCTTTATTTACAACTTAAACTCCAAATATAGCTACAGCTAATAGGGGTGTAACCCTAACCCTAACCCGGTACACAGAAATCATGGTTCGGTAAGAATTTGGTACAAAAATTTCCTCATAACATCATCCTTTCCCATCTTTTTTTTTCCTTGCTCTTTTTTTGTGAGAAAGACACTGTTGACACATGCATACAGGATGTTTTGGTTGATTTTTTTTAATTGATCAGATTTGCTGCCTGTAACTTCCTGTGTGCGGCTTGACTTAGCTAGTCTCTTCCTCGCTTGCTGCGGCTGAAACGGAGGATTAATTGTTTTGAGCGTCACACATTTGGTTCTGGGTTACATTCATTGGACTTAATTCATTATATTGTGTATAATTATACCGTATGTTCTGTGTACCGTTGTGTACACCCGTACCGTCGCGTGTGTATCATACAGTGCAATACAAATAGATGTAGTATTACACCTCTAACAGTAACAGAAAGCTGTGCAACCTTTTGAGACTGATGGGTCATTAAATACTGAATTACCTTATCAATCTCCAACAACAACCAGAAGGAGTCAGAACAAAAATGCTAAGCCTATATCCTCCAACACAGTTATCCAGCAGAGCTTTCCTAACGCCCTCCGTATGAAACCCATTACATTTTCACAATAACATCCAAAAGAATGTGTTGTAGTGGCTTGAATTTAGTGATTTGAAAACCTGTTGAGTAGCTGAGATTACTGCTCTGGATGCTTGTGTGTGTGACTCAGTTCTGTGGTATGTTTTCAGGATGTTCTTTGTGGTTGTGTTTGCATGAACTGCATTAGACGGAAATAATGAATTAGATAAAGTAGTAATAGCTCAAGTGTGATAACGATAATGATGCTTTTAAGCCATGTTGGCATGGGCCACTGATTTGGTCCAGACTGACATATCTCATCAACTAGGGGATGGATTGCCATGACTTTTCACATTTCTGGTCCCCAAAGAATGAATCCTACTAACTTTTATGATCCTTTTAAAAATGAATTCATGCCAAATTTTAGACAAACATCATTGGTTCCTAGGAGGTTTATTTGACTCTTTCCATGATTCCCCTCATTTATTTGCACCACCGTGAGGTTACGTAAAATTTGGGCATTTTAACATTAAAACGTTCATGTCCACTTCACAATTAATTTTAACAACATGGTGATGCTTTAACTAGTAAGTGTTAGCATGCAGACACACTAAACTAAGACGTTGACCGTTGTAAACATTATAACTTAGCATTTAGCTCAAAGCAGCGCTGTGCGTCAGAGCTGCTGTATGACCGTGGACTCCTTTTTGTTTTAAGATTGGGAACTTCTTGAAAATCAAGTGGATACAAAATTTTTGCTTGGACAAAGTTTTCATCGGGCAGTGAGGTATGACAGCCAGACATCTTATGAAGTGATTTTTAAGTCGTTGGTATTGATCAACAAACCACCTCTCTGCTGCTCATTTTGTGTTATGGGAAACACGCTCCCACTTGTGCTGTAAGTAATTTCCACTGGTTAAATTTAATTGCATCGTTCTGTGTTTGAGCTCTTTATTGAAAGAGCAAAAGGTCATGAGGAGAATACTTAGTCTTGGTCATCATTACAGCTCGAGGGAGTCGTACAGACGAGGGTGATGTCACCATATGGGGCCTCTGAAACATTCCTGGATCTGAGCAAAAACCTCCAGCATAGTCAAATGACATACGACTGCACTCTCTGTGCACGCAAATGTCACTGGTTATATTTACACACTCAGCATAAACCTGACATGTTACCCACAGGGATCAGGCTGTTTTGACATGGTAACACACATCTGTTTTTAAGCATTTTGTGGCACAAATGCGGTCTTTTCAATAACATCCTAAATTAGGATAAAAAATCATTTTCATATGGTTTCACATTTTATTTCTTAGTGAGGAGAAGCTTACAGTCATGCCATATTTTATGTCAAATAAGTGGAGTAAAAAAAGCATTCTGATCAGAGCAAGTAGAAAATGCATGAAATCTGTTTTTCTGCCTTCAGAACTAATCGTTAAAATAAAACCACACTTCCTTCTCTGTACCTCAAAGAGTTAAACATTTGAAAGTTAAGAACTGTATAAATAAACCCCAGTTGAGACAACAAATAAAATATCAGTTGCGTGTCACCTAAATGGAGGGGAGAAAGAGATTTGAGTCAGCAGTGCAGCCATAGCGGAGCCGGTGTATCCTGTGTCATCAAGATTAACAGCTACACTGTAGTGTGGATGTAGCCTCTGGGACCAGGGGAGTGTGTTGTGAAGTTATTGTAGTATCTCAATTCATTTCGTGGGAGCCTTTCCAGAGTGCAGGGGCTGCACAGAGACCCCGCTGATCACTCCTTCATTCTTATGCTCTGACATGCTGCGCTCAGATAGAGGAAAATCTGTAATGTGAGCGAATCATATCAACCGCGGGGAATAGTGAGCAGTGCCACAGCACTCATCTGGTACGGCCTCTAAATCAAAATGTGAGTGGGACACGTCAAGCGAGACAGCCGCCAAGCAGCAATAAAGCGACAATGTAGCAACAATCTGATAAGATGTTTTTGCTTGTTAACATGATCCTAGCAAAGGTGTGGTTGACTCATCACCTCAGCAGCCCTTTAACCCGAGGAAGAACAAAATATCTGATGTCTGTAATGTGTGCGTGCATGTGCAGCATTCATGTGGTTGTTTTAGTGTGTGTGGCGGTTAGGGAAAAATACTCATGTTCGGATTTGAACTGAGATATTTTCTTTAGCTGGGTTGCTATTTACAGAACTACTGTAATGACTCAGATTGCGAGCGGCAGCGAGCATGCCGATACTCATCGCCAGAGCCCGACCAAGTCTTAACGTCTGGGTGCGCAGACACGCAGTGTGACCTCCAAATAACACATCAGTGTTACTGTCTGCACTACATTCATTAGGGAGGAGGAACACAGTGGGCATGTGTTTGTTTGTTTCCTTGTCATTTTTTGCAGTAAACAGTCAGTTATGAGTATGTTCTAGGCTATGAGAACAAAAAGCCACACTGCATGAGGAAACGCTGTGCAACTAAAGATTAGTACATCTGTTGGGTAATTTTTGTAGTTCAACATGTTGTGAAACACTTAATTTCTCTCTTGCTGAGAGTGTGATGAAAAGATAAACACCAGTGTCATATCAGCACCAATGAATAATGATTAGCATAAAGACAATAACTGTGTTCCAAATCACGTACTTCCCTTAGTATGCTTCAATGCAGTACACTTACTGCGTGGTGCACTAATCTCGACAGGGTAGTGTTGTCCCAAATCGTGCACTGCCGTTTTGTAATTACCAGAACTGACAATGGTTTTTCTTAACCGCCACTTCTTCTTCTACTTCTTTTTAAATGGCAAATTGCATACAGATGGTGGGGGACTATCATCAGTTTTGACAGCCTCTTTTTACCCAGTATTTATTTGATTTAACTTGTATTTAAGAATGTCCTACCGTAAAGACGACAGTGCAGCACACATAAGCCGAACACACACCACAATGTCAATGCCTGATTAAAATGTGCAGCTGTAGCTAAGGGAGCGTTAGCTAGTCAGCGGATGCTAATGTTATCTAGAACGCTAACAGGACCAAATCATTACAGACCCAACAAACATTACTTGCAGCATCTGACAATAGTACATATATATAGTGGTGCTTACTGCAAAAATGTATATAACATCTGTACAACACAGCAACATTCACAGTTGCCTGGTTGGTGGCTGTAATCCTCTGCCACAATTTTGAAAGTTGAAAAGTTTGTGACGTAGCCTCTGCTACGTCACCAATATGGTATTTGTTGAGGGTGTGAAGTGTCTATCTTTCCACACTCAATTTTTGGACCGTTTTGAGTGCACATGTTATCAACAAAATATAATCCACTCAAAAGCACATCTCAAATGTACTAATTAACTTGTTAAATATTGTGTTATCAGTGCAAACTCAAACTGTATAGAAGAAGTGAAAAATGAATGAGTGGATCTCCTAAAAATTTATTTTATTTTAACCACAAGTTTTTTATCTGGCACCCCCCTCGTGGCAACAATAAGCTACCAAAGCACTTTATAGTGCACAGAAGTTTTTGGATCAGTTCTTCCCAAACCGCTCCTTAAAAATAGCATCCAACTGTGCTCACACAGTGACACACACAGCGCACTCACACACACATACACACCTTACTTTGTTCTCATCAATCATCCTTTTTCCACAAGAGCGTCCTCCAGGATTGAGCCTTAATGTCTGTTATGAAATCTGGACCATGTGTTGTAAACCAATATTAGTTTACAGTCCCTGGGCCTTTCGGCCTAGTTTGGTCCTGCGCCTAAGTACTTCTCAAAATCAAATCCATTTATAATGCAGTGGTGTATGAACATTTGCTTTCCCTTAAGGGCCAAAGCTGGATTTGAAGCGGCATCATTAAAATCACCCTGCCAGCTTTGTTATAGCATGCGTCACTTTGCTGAAGACATTCCTTGACTAACTGACCCAGACTTTGGGTTTAACGTGCAATTTGAAGTTGTTTACAAACACAGGAATAAAATATATCTATGTTTTCAGTTACCACTGCAAGCTGAAAGTTGTAGAGGGTTTATTTTCATCATAAAATCATCCATCGTGAAATGTTTGCGGTTTTCGGGGAAAAAAATGAGGCACTAATGCAAGAAATATTCATAAGAAGTTCCAGTGTCATTTTTTCACTCCTCCCTTTTTTTTCATTTTTCTCAACCCTAGATGAGGGGCTGATGGTTCCTTCCCTGAAACTATAATCCAAAAATTGTGACAGTGATGAAGGAGAAGGTGTGGGAGACATGAGCGCCCCGGTTGGGTGTGAAGTTGTGGTTGACTGAGCTGACAGGAGGGAGAGTTTTCCCTCAATTTGCATTATTTAGCTGGATGTTTTGCATGTAAACACGTGCTCCAGCAGCTGTCGACATGCATATTTTTTTAAGTGGGAGGGAGGGTTTGATGAGTTAGAAACCCCTTTATCCCCTATCGTACCTTGATTTCCTTGCATATGTTTACATGAGATATAACAGGGAACAGAAGTGAAAAGAGTCAGAACAGCAGAGAAGAGGCTGATGCATTAGTGTAATCATTGCTACTTTTTTTTTTTCACTGTCACATATGAACACATGCAGTGGGTGTAATCACAAGAATAAGTGTTGTCTGGTTTTTGCATTCAGGTATGCACACACTGTGTGTTTCTGAGTACGTCTACCCCCCCTTCGAGGCCATGTTCATGTCCACCCTGTGGAGCTCTCCTGCGCAGACCCCTCCCTGACGTCGCACCCAGGAGAGAAGATGAGAGCAAAGGAGGGTCCCTGCCTGACAGCACCAGGGAATGACTCCCTCCAAATGCTATGCAGGGTGACATCTGCAAACCATAACAACCCCTTAAAGCCCCCTAAAAATGTGATACAAAGAGCAGGGCTGCAGCCTTTTTCTGCTCACATATTGAGGCCACAGGATAAGCATCTTCACGCAGGAGGAGGAGAAGAGGAGAAATAAAACAGAAGCTTTGTTTTTTACATGAATTAATTAAATGTCACTTTCTTGCTAAACATTTATACTACACCTCAATGCATATAATTACAATGGATGACATGCACCATTAGACTCATTATATTAATGCTGAATTATTACATCATAGTCACCTTTAACCCAGATGATATTTATCAGAACGATTTCAAACTGTCATTCTTTTGCACTCTTTCTGCGCTTCACTCTGCTCCACACTAACTCCCACTTCCACCAGCGCCCTGCAATTGTTCCCATTGTGTGAGTGCGTCGAGTCTTGGCAGATTTTGGGTGGGGCAGTCCTTGAATAGAGGCTGGTTCCTTCAAGGATCAACTCCACCAGACGCCAAAGCAGCCTGAGGACTTACTGGTTCACAGCCACAACATTTGAACTCGGAGACCAGTTTAAGCTAATTGTCTGTTTACTGTAAAGTAACTGATGAAATTCATTCGACCTGGGTTTTGTCTGACATAAAATACTTAAAATTTGAATAGCTGAATTTAGAATGTGTACTGAAGCTGCTGGGACACTTGGTATCAAGCGTTGGGCAGAAATTAATAAAAAAGATCTAGAATATATGATATAAAAGGATAAAAAGGCCTGCAGACTGTGCAAACTTACTGCGCATACTGGGGCTTATAAAAGCATTGGAGCTGTCATCTCATCAAAGACAAAGGGATATTCAATCAGACTGAACTGGGATAAAGTTTGCTAGTCCAACCCGGGGAGGGAGTCGACCAGATGTCTTATCTCTAAGTCAGCTGAGGATCGGTGTCAGAAATGCCAGCACACTCCACCAAAGCCCCCTGGCGATTTCTGATGCAACCTTACCTCGATGGCCGACTTACAGACAGCTGAGGAGAAGCTCTGCAGCTCAGACTTCACCTTGGCTTCTTTTCTCATTTCCTCCTCTGTTGCCATTTTTGTTTAACACATTTAATTGTGGTGTACTTTTCCCCTTTCCTTTCTCTGGCGAACAGGGAAAGCCCTGTGGATTCATAGGCACTGAACTCTAATTGGGCTAATGGCGATGGTATATCTAAATTACCTCCCTCCATCCATGAGGGTTGCTGTGTTTATGTCTGCTGCCTTGGGTAAACCCCCACCCCGTCCTGTCATTTATCGGGGTACTTGTTTGTTGTAGAATGCAGCTCCACAGCAGATCTTTATCTGTGTGGCCAACTGACCCGTCTGGCCCATGCAGACAGTAAAACAGAGCCTGTATTTTGTAACCACAGTTCAACTGGAGAAGTCTTTCCTGAAAAGTTTTGTTTTGAAATGCTTTAACTGGACAGTATATTTAAAAAGCGCACAGTCACTGAGCATTGTTTGGACTTTATTATAAATGATTTATATGCACCATGAAAACAGCTAGCTATGTAGATACATAACCAGAAACCATAAAAAATTGAAAGAATTGCTGCTCTGAAGATTTGAAAGAATAGCTTAGCATTTCATTGTAGGAATGAAAAGATCTATACCAGTTTCATTGCCGTACATTTACAGTTATTTGCCGCTCTGAAGGAAATCGGTTATTAGCTTAGTCTAGCATAAAGACAGAAAGCAGGAAGAAACTGTTAGTCTGGTTCAGTCCAAAGTTGAAAAATATGAAATCCATCACTTCTAAAGATCACTAATTAACATAATGTGTCTTGTGTAATGTGTATATTACACGTACACTTTTTCGGGGAGTTTCTTGTTGAATTGCTGGCAACCAGTAGAGGAGCTGCACGGAAATGCTTCTCAGGTTTATGCCTAGAAATTCTTACAGGATGCAACTGCTGTAAAATCCCCAAATTGTGTTTTTTTAGCTGTGTTAGCAGCATGGTTTCGCTGAATGTCATTGAAGCTAGGTTTGTTGCTTGACCACTTGGTCCAAACTGAAATATATGAACAACTATTTGATGGACTGCCATGAATGTCTTTCAGATTGGCATGTCTTTGGTGGTGGTGACTCTTGTGATCTCCTGGCTTCCCCTTTAGCGCCCCCAGCAGGTTGACATTTTTGGCTCTTAATAAAAGTTCTATGACAACTGGATGCATTTCTATAAATTTCATTTCATTTCATAAATTACTGTAATTGTCATAACTTTGGTGATCTCTTATAGCTACAGTCAGTAACTTTTGCTAACGAGCTAACAAGCTAACGTTAGCTGTAGCATGAGACTTTATGGGAAGCAAC
This sequence comes from Naso minor, assembly GCA_029874875.1. Classification (NCBI taxonomy): domain Eukaryota; kingdom Metazoa; phylum Chordata; class Actinopteri; order Acanthuriformes; family Acanthuridae; genus Naso; species Naso minor. Next base: position 152,722 of record JAQFJB010000014.1, read on the forward strand.
TTCACTGCAGCCTCCCCTCCCTGTTTTTACTCCAGCTTACTTTTCTTTCATTTGTTGTCGCTCTCTCTTTTAAGTCCAGTTTGAACCGAGATTAATTGGTTGCAGGGAATTTTGCAGTGGAGTAAACTGGTCCATTGCAGCTCAAGTTTGAGCCGACTGTTGGTGTCGCTCACAAACACTCACACCTGTTGCTAAGAAGTGCAGCGTAGACTGGCCAATCAGGACAGAGAGTACAGAGAGCATCACTGATTTGGCAAAGAGAACAACAGTGATAGGATTTTTATCAATCCTGAATACAGAGGCATAGGAAAACACAGAGATCTCACAATACTCTTGGACCACTTCACTTACTGATAGCTGTCTATGTGTATTATGGCATTTTTTCCAATAGAACAAAAAAAAATAATGATGTTTACCCTAAAGTTACCAAGTGCAGCTTTAACTTTACATCTACATCACCAAATCAAAACTTTAATTTTCCTCATACTTTATCTTAGGGCTCAATACCTGAAAGCTAATGATCCCTCTTCACTTGGTTATTGTGAGCATGCTGTAGTTAGATTATAACAATCAGCTTACTGTTGCTAAAACATTGAAAATAAGATCCACATTGCATTGGTTCTTTGTCTTTAGGCAAATTAATTAAAATGTTCCAACACCTGGTCTACACTTTATGTGATGTATTCTTTAATGCAGAGCTGCTTCTCCCACGTGTGATTAGATCATATTTGTTAAAGTGAAAGCCAAATGACACAGACGAACCAAATGCCAGGATCTTTAAAAAAAAAAACAAAAAGACTACAGGCATTCATGCAGTAATTATCTACTCCAGCATCTACCTTAAATTTCATGCCATGTTATTGTTCTCCTCCACAGTCAATTAAGCAGAAAAACAGTGAAAGGGCAAAAAATGTCAACCAGACCCCCAGTTCTCACCGAACAGAAGTCATGTTTATAAACCAGCACTCTGACTACTAACCCAAATAACACTTCCGACCCTGACGGGAATGAAAACAAAACTAGGAGAGGGAATTGCAGCTCGAGTCCTCATTGGACATCACACCCTCCTTTTCCCTCAGGAAACAGACACCACAGCCGCTCCCTCAAAACCTCACTGTTGCATGTAGCTTACTCCTGCCAGTGAGGAGGAATAGTTGCACTGACAGATGGGATGTGTAGGCCCGCATCAGCATACCCTTGTTAGGGTGCAGAGTCACATCCTCCTGCAGTGCCTGCCAGTGACCTGAAGTGACCCCTGGCTGCCCCTCATCTCCATAGGATCCATGTGAACGCACTCTGCCTCCATGAATCCTGCTGTTCACACCAAGAGTTGTGTGGAGGGAAATTCTTCTGAATAGAGCATGTTGAGCAAACTGAGGAGAAGAAAAGCTCGTCTTGTTTGATTTTGTCTGCTTTTCTCACAAGCACAATCCTACTTCCTCTTTCGCTGCTACTTTTGGAAGACAAAGAACACATATAAAGGCTGGTGTCCCTTTTCCTGCTGTTTCCCCGTCTGTTTAGTGAGTCTGGAACTGTCCACCCTCAACAAGATTCAAGATGACAATGAATGCTACTTGGATAATGCATTAGATTCTGTTCTGCAAGCTACTAGAACAGTGAAGGACTGAAAGTGAAAATTTCATCTTAAGATTTAGCATGTCATCATAACCTAACACAAAGGAGAGGACACTATTAAAAAAAGAACGTAAGAAACCGGTGGCAAGACAAAGGTTGGAGAAAAGATAGGAGAACAGGACTGATGAGAGAAAACAAGACGAGTAAAAGAAGAGGGGATAAGAGGTCATGAGATGAGAGAAGACAAACCAAGATGAGACAGGAGAGGTGACAAGAGGAGACCAGGAAAAAAGCGACAGACAAAAGCAGAGGTGACAAGAAGAAAAGATATTTGAACAGACAAAATGAAACAAGACGAGAATACAGGAGGCGCAATTAGAAGAAAAAAGGGCGGAAGACAAGACAGGAAGAAAACGAGAATACAAGATGAGACAAAAGGAGAGGAAACAAGAGGAGAAAAGAGGAGTGATGAAAAGAGGCAAGAAAAACAGACAAGGGGAGATGAGATGAGAGAATATGTGAAAGATGAGAACAGACAACAGGAAATGGTCGGTAAGACAGACCAAAGAAATGAGACAAAAGTAGAGGTGAAGAGAGATGAGATGCAATAAGAGGAGTGGTGACAAAAGGAGACAAGTGGTGAAAAAAATAGGAGAGGAAAAAAATTAAATGAGAGAAAAGGAGATGAGAAAACAAGACTGCATGAGAGGCAAGAGTATGGAAAATGGGATGAGAGAGGTAAAGACGAGGTGAGATGAAAAGAGGGGATGAGAGAGGATGAGAAGAGATAGAGGACAGAAGAGAAGATGCGAGGATTGGAGCTGATGGGAGACAAGATGATATGTAAATGAGATGGGATGAGACGAGGGTATGAGACATGATATGAGACAAGACTAGAGGAGAAAAAAGCAGATAAAAGAAGAATAGACAAGAGGAGACAAAGACGGAGAAGATGAGATGAGACAAAAGGACTGAAGAAGATGAGACTAGACAAAAGAAAAGGAAAGGAGCGCAGAGGTTTGTAAAAACTCATTTTCATCCACTTGCTTCCCTTCTTGGCCATCTTTTCTCCACTCCCCACTCATTTGCTTGCTCCCCGGTGCTCATCCCGGTCGAGGTTGAGCAAAGGTCTGCCGCAGAACCTGCAAGGTCTGCAGGAAAAAGGTGATTGAAACCATGTGAGATGAAGCAAGCTCTGGAATCAGCTTTCCATATGAGCTAACCCCTTGAAACTCTAGCTGACAAAAATCTGGAGAGGATGAAGAGGTCGCCATGCTTCGACCGACTAAACATAAATAGAGACACAAACAAAGAAGAAAACAATAAACCTATATGTTCACTGCTGGAGTAAATTTGCTTGTATACTCAATGCAGTTGCCAATACACAAACTATGTACATGAATGATAAATTGATTACAGAGAAATCTAATCAAAGTTGCATTGCTAACAGACTCTGGTTTCAATTTTACAACCCTGTGTACTGTCACGTCAACACGCCTTTCCCTTAGCGACTTTGACTTTGTACTTGCGTTTCCAAAACATGACAGACAGACGTCAGATGCTATTTTTGGATATTTGGAAGCGGTGACACCTGATGATGGGCGTTCAGGGCGTGATGAACGAGTTTTCAAGAGATTCTTAATGAACTGGAACAAGGCAAGATTTCTCTGAGCCCTGTGTCATTGTTACCATAGGAGAGAGGTATGTCATTACATATAAGCATGTGTGAGATTTCAGACCTCTCACTCCCTCTCTCGCACACACACACGAGCTGCCCAAATTCCTTTTGTTTATTTGTTTTGGGCGTAGCTCTGAAACCATGGTGCCGGGCCACACATCGCTGCAGTTTCAACTCGCAGTCACATATACCACTCCGGTACAGTTGTCTCACAGTATTTCCCTCCTTTGCCCCGTTCTTATTGTCTGTTGCTTTTCCTACTCTTCCACTCCCCTCTTACACACCCATACAGTATATACAAATACACACACATACACACACGCTGACAAATGAGAACTGGCTTCACTGACGCTGGCAGAGCACCGCAGCAGCTCTGCTAATCACACACAGGCACCACTCTTTGTGAACTCAACTGTTCCAGTGGAGTGGCCAGACTCCCATCTCCATCGCCACCTTTTTCTTCTGCTGCGTCATGCAAAATAACCAGCCTGCCATCCATACCCAGAGCTGAGTTGTTGCGGAGAATCAAATGCCAGCAAGGAGTAATGGTTTCATCTCCAGCTTAGCTTTTAATGATTTTGTCTGGGCGGCCTGTGTTGTCAAATACAGCTCAAAGTGTCACTTTTCTAACTCCTCAAGTGCGTTTGTTTGGCCTTCATTTTCAAGTCTGCCTTTTCAGACCAAACAAAGTTGTCAGAAACTGACCACTTCCAACAGATACTCACGGATTCTCAAGAGGCATCTGGATATTGTGGTGTACCGCCATATAATCAGCCCAGGTTACACAGTCTGAATCTGTGGTGAAGTAATCAATCCACCAGGTTATCCCCCCTCTCTCATCCTCAACCAGAGGATTAGTTCAAGATGGGTTGCCTCAATTTAGGCTCTTTTTAAGTGGTTGGCCTTTGGTTAACCGCAGCACAACATGTGGTGCAGTCCCCCTCCAACACGGGGAAGCCAAGGACCACAGGGCTGTGGGTGTGTGTTCCGGGGAGAAAGAGGAGAAAACTAAGGACACATTGGCTGATGTTTCATAGAGGTTGTGTGTGTGGAGTTTTCTGTATCATGGTCATGTTGAGCAAACAATGTGATGAGCTTGTACACAAAGAGGAGATTAAGTTTCTGTTTTTTTATGGATCAGGAATTCCTTTAAAGATGCTGACAAAGAGCTACATAGAAATAAACACTTCTATTGCAAATGTAGACGGCCCTGTCGCCTCACAGCAAGAAAGTTTTGGGTTCAAACCCTGCCTTTCTATGTGGAGATCTCTTAATGCTTCAGCGTCCTCCAATGATCCAAAGACATGCAAGACTGGAAACTGAAAATTGCCCCTAGGTGTGGATGCAAGCGGATACTGTTGTTTGTCTTCTCAGGTCACTCTGTCTCTGGCCACTTGTTCAAGGCATGCATGCCCTCGCTCAGCATCCTCTGGGATTGGCTCCAGCCGCCCTATGACTCAACCAGGGATAAACTGTTCCAGATAATGAATGGATGGATTCCACCTTTAAAAGTGTAAATTTCAGGATCAAACAATTTCAAGAACAAATCACCCCTACGGCTTTAACAAAAGATGAAATTGAGCTTTTCAGCTATTTCAGATTTTATCCCCTTTTTTAATGCTTTCTATGTTAAAAAAAAAATAGATGTAACAAGCCTCCTTCAGATACTATGAAAGATGCATTCTTTTCACATACAGTGCAGATTATAGTGAGCACTCTGCAGTCCCCCTTGAGACATACTGTGTCCTGTAATGGGTTCAGTAGAAGTCAATGATTTCCCCTTCAGTCTTGGCATGAACAGAGGGCATTCAGGAATGTCTGACTCTGTCTACTCGTGCTCATGTATTCCTTCGGGTAACTCTTGTGTGTCAGTGTGGAGGCTGGGCCGTTCTAAGACGGAACTGAAGTCAGAGCATAGTCACTGCTGAGAAGGAAAAGCCTCCCTATCAGAGGAAAACAAGCGTGATTGGAAGTCAGCAATTATCATGTTGCCGATAACAAAGCGGGAGAGATAAGAGCGCCACGATTTAGTTCAACAGGCAAATCCCCCGTAGGCCTCTGTGAATGCAGCTCCACACGCACAGCACACGCAGACGACATGAAGAGACACGAGTCCTTTCTCTGGCATTCTTTCACTCAGAGAGATGTCATGCTGGATTAACATGTTCCCTAGTTAGCATGCCTTATTTAACAGGAACTCATGTTAACATGACCTCAGACTAAGTAAGCACTTTGTCGGAGGGAAATCTGTCTCTGATCAAAAACAGCAACTTCCACTTTGGTCAACAGATTTGGTCCAAGGCTGGGAAGCTGGTGAGGGATCATATCCTTGTTCCTGCTTCACTAGCTATGTTTACATGGACACGAATAATCAGAGTAAAAGCCTGATCGGAATTAAAATGCTTCATATTAACACATCATTTGGAAGATTCTGATCTGATACGGCCCATTCAGAAAGAATTTTTATTCTGAACCAGAGGAGTGGCTTATGCCGATCATTATTCCAGCCGGTGTCCATGTACACACTTGTTCTGATTGTGTCTCCCTGGTTGGGTTAAAATTATCCTTGCTGCGCATGTCTGCCCTACATTTCCAAGATGGAGAAGCTCATGGTGTACTTCTGTCTGCTCTCCTGTGATCTGTATCGCTTGCCATGACAACATGGACATTTGCATTATCACAGTCCTGCTTATCAATGCTTCATGCAGCTCGCGCCGCGCAACAGCATCCTTTCTCGGCAGCAAGAAGCATGAAGCTACTGCTGTTCCCCGTCCAACGTTACTCACAGTGATAATGCAACTCATGCCGTGCAACAGTGTCCTCTCTCAGTAGCAAGAAGCAGGAAGCTACCACTGTCCCCCTGTATAATGTTACTCAACGGAATAATGCTTATGTCAAGCCACGGCAAACGATACAGTTCACAGGAGAGCAAACGGAGACTAGGAATACACCATGAGCTTCATCTTCTTGGAAAAATACATTTTTTGTTGCTTATCCAGGAGCAGTGCACCCTGGTGAGCCTGTAGAGTAGTATCTGAAGGTGTACTGTGATAAGGGAGCAACAGTGGCATCTGTTTACAACACAGGCAGAAGTAAAATTTTTCTTTCTGCTACTGTTTCCAGAAAATTAGACAACTCTGCGCATGTCAAAATAGTTAATTATGATTAAACACTCGATGCATGTAAATGCCCACCATGACCAGATCACTTTATTTAGCATCCATGTAAACAGTGAAGTTGGAATGACTAATCACTTAAGATTTTGATTGGATTGAAGAAATTCACACATGTAAACTTAGCAACTGATTTCTACTAGTTGGAGGAAGGATTTTTGTTAACTAGTGGTTGGCGACATTATATTATTGTAGAGTAATTCAGTCTAAAATATTTATCCATGATAGATTCTTAACAGTTCCATTAAATTTGCCTATACTCACTTATTTTTGCAAGATATCGTATGTTGTAGGTTTCAGTAAATTCATTCAAATCCGACTAAAAAGATGCTGTAGAGGGTCAGAATGCAACTTTTTGTGCCGTGCCAATGTTCTCAGTCTTTGCTGTACAAATACAGACAGGAAGGGTTTCATGGGTGTTTCAATAGCAAACTCGACTCTACTGTGAATTCTGATTTTAATCTTGAATCTTGTTTGAAATGTGTTTAAACATTATTTTTGATTTTAATCGCTTCTTACCATAATATTGTTAAGCCTGGTGAGACCATCTCACCTATTGTGCAGCAGTGTTAGTTCTGAAAATGTGCCATACTGATTTTTCCAAATATTTAGGCTTGTGTATGAAATTGTTGGTATTATGTTCTGTATTATTTAGAAACACCCTTCTACAAACACATATTCAGATATCCAACTAGAGAGCAGCATGTGTGTGTAACCTATAGAAATATTATCTTTACCTGTGCTTATCTGTGTAGTGTGTCTGTGTGTAGGTGTCGGTGTCTTTGCATACATTTGTGTACGCATTTTTTGCTTTTGCATCTGTGTGTGCATGTGAGCGATAACGCAGAACTTTGTGTATCTGTGTCACATAAACAGAGTTTTTGTTGGCTTCCTGCCGCTGCTCACTGCCAGAATAACCAAACACTTAATCTCCTGCTCTTCTTCTCCTGCGCTCTCCCTCTCTCCTTTCGTCTTTTCTCTCTCTGCCTCAAATGCCAGCCCCTTCATCAAAGAGAAGAATGTCTCTGAGCTCTATGCAAAGAAAACTCTTGCTCTGCAAACAGCACACAAACAAACAGGAGTTATTGTCATTATATTTCTTCTTCGGCGCAGCCCCAAAGTCAAAGCTTCTTCACTAATCCATGTTTTTATTGTTTCTCTTCATGTTTACGTCTTGGCTGGGGTTGACTTTGAGGTGAAGGTTCTGATTGGCACTTTATGATCAGCGTCATTTGATCAGCTTGTGCGTTTTGGCCAACAAGTGTGCTAGTGAGGAATTCAGATGAGCTTTAACAGCAGCTTGCCAATGACAAAGCCTACAACCAAAACATAATTCAAAACAAAATAAATCAATGCAGATTTTAATGAGATCATGATAGGAGGAAAAAAAAAAGGACTATAAGCTCGATTCTCAGACCTGATGAGTTATAGACTGTGGTTTTACCAAAGCAAGGGCCTCAATCCTGAATCTGTATAAATAATCATAGGAAAATTAGGACCGGTATCTGTCCATGCCATGAGCACCGTATCTTTTTAAGCGATGCAGAATAGCAGCAGTGTTCCGACGTGAGTGCAAACGTAAAGAAATGTGCTTTTGACATGATGCAGCTGCAACAGATGAACAAAACAGACAAACACCTGTTAATATCTTACGCAAGCCAGCGAAGGCTTTTCATTGCACACAAATAGCAATAAAAAGATTCACAGCCTCACAAAATCATGATGCATGTCAGGCTGATATCTGAGTATCTCAGACTTGATGGGGCCATAATTTCTTTACGGCCAGCAGAGGCTGTGACTGTGTTCAGACACCTTCTGCTTCTTTTCTGCACATGCATGTGGGCTTTTTGCACTTCTTAACTTGACGGCGCCTGATGGTTTGTTACACACAACCATCGGGGAAGGCTTCATCGGAAACCGTTGAAAAGAGGAGGCATTTCACAAAATACTTGGCAGGTGATTGGATAAACCATCTGTCGGTGTCACCGTCTATCGTGGACTGACTTTTACCAATCTGATCAACAAACCATATGACCAGTGGAGCCAGTTGGTAAATCAAAATCTTACCAAAGCCAGCTGGGAGAGGATTGAAAACATCTGTTCCATCAAGAAAAGCCTTCAGCGTCGTCCATTGCTCTTCTTCCTATAAAGAAATATTCTGCAGTTCTGATAGAACTGATGCTATAGCAGCATCCATGGCAACCACATTTGTACATGTCTACATACAGTCTACATACAGCAAGACTTCCTGGACCTTGTTTTTCGTAAATTCACATCCGCTCTTACTTACCAACCTTGAAAATTTGTGACTTCATGTCACTGCAACTCCCATGCTCAATGCAGAATTCAGTACAGCAGATTTTGCCATCGAGCAGGAGGAAAGACGACCTTTTTCTTATTTTATCGAGTTTTCTTCTAGCAGGCTGATTGTAAATATCGCTCTTCTGGGGTCGCATGACATACCTGGTGCATATGTACGGTTCTGCGGATGGAACCGGTAGACTAAGAGTTTAAATTCTTGTACCCACTGTATTGTTACCATCTTTAAACTAGGTTTGGTGACAACAATAATCAGGAGAAATATGGGAGAAATAAGACACAGGGAGGACACAGTGAGAGGCCAGTGAAAAATGGGAATCTCCCTGGAAAATCCGGAGTGCTGGCAAGATGCGTCTGTTGCTGCCATTGTTGTTTTGTGAGCGTCACAGAACCATGCCTGTAGATCATGCCAGTATTTCCTAAGAGTTGCACTGACTGGTCCAGTGACTGGTCTATTGGCCAGAAACAAGTACAGACGCCTGGCAACGTTATGCTCTTCTATCTCTGTGATGACCTTGGCTCTGCACTCTATAGTGGTAATTCATGCCGATCTGTTCTTCAAAGAGTATATGGTATTGTGAGGTACACCTGTCTTACCAAATGATTAATTTATGCTATGTACAATTTCAGTGTAGAAATCTGTAGAAATCATAACAGAGCAAGAAAGTTGATATTTCCTTTTCCATCTTATCTCTGACTTTCTGATGATTTAACAAGGAGGGATCAGAGGCTACAATCTGATCCAAACGCTACAAAAGCAAGCACGCACATACCCTTGATACCCTTAAAATATCTTTTGATATGATGAACAAACTACAATAAATACATGTAGCAACTGATATGTTTCTACATCAGAACTACTCTTAAACCCAGAAAAAAAATCAAACATAAATTTAGTTTGTTGCATAGCAACTGAGGATTTTATCCATTGTGTGCAGGTACATGTTCGGTACAGCTACAAATCATGTCGTAAAAGTATGACACTACGTCTGGGAAATGCAAAATAACTCAGTTTTCTCCTTTGCCATCCCTGAACATTATTAGCAGATCCTATATGATCACCCCATATTCGACTCCAGTCCTTCTTTGCATGATTATATAAACAGACAACAACATAAACACCCCAACACACACAGGAAATTCAGGACATCCGCCTGACAACTAATCACCCATAATTGTGTCCTAATAGTGAAAGCAATGCATGTGGAGGGGAAAGGAGGAGCACAGCGGGAGGGGGAAGAAAGAAAATAAACAACTGCAGTAGGAAGGGGAAAAGGGCAATTTCAACCGAAAAAATATTAATGTAATCAAAGAAAATTAGTAAGTTTGGAATAACATTCCTGTGGTGCAGTGCGTTTATCTAGCAGAAAGTAATGAAATGTAGGTAAAATAGAGGGAGGGCAACAGCATAGCCAGGCTCACCTACTAAACTGCTTGAATGTTTGCAGTTGCCACTATTTTCTTTAATCTGCCATTTTTTATGACATGGAGCCAACCTGTAAATTATGCAAGACAATCATAACAGAGCAAAAGCAGCTTTAAAGCTTAGATAAAACAAAGTTTGGAAGTCTGAAAAAAAGTTCTCTTGATCGTAGTGATGTTAAAAATGGCTCCTTTTCAGTTAATCATACAAAGTTGGAGTTTTTGTAAAATGTGTCAAATGCTGGAGGAACAGCGGTTGTGCTTTAAGAATTGTTTAGTTTGCTGTGTCTGACATCCCCATTCAAATCCAGCAGCGTAGAGAAAGATGATTTATCTGTCATGATAGACTTAGTGCACATCCTGTTTTGTTTGTGTGTGCCTGTGCGTGCACATGCGTAACTTACTGTGACTTTGTGTACAAAACTGTGTAAGTGCAGTACGACTAACAGTGTGAATGATGTGTGTGTGGGTGGGTGGGTGGGTGTGCGTGTCTCAGTCGGTTTTATTTCTCCCCTGTCAGCAGCGGCTGAGTGATGAGCAGCGGGGAGGGAGGGCTGAGACAGCAGCACAGAAACACTGTGATGCTTAACCAAACAAGATGTGTTTCGGGGCTTCAACTGTGCACCATCCCTCTTCCAAAACACAAGTGCACAGGGCTGTCAGACACACATATGATGCACACTTCCCACTCCTCAATTACATGTGCATTTCTACACACATGTGCAAGCACAATGGTGACTCCTGTTTATTGAGTCGGATGTTAAATTGTCCTCCTGCGAGAAATACAGGATCCCAAGTGTTGAAACAGACTGTAGCCTGTGTGAAAGAAATCCAAACACACATCCAAGTTCACTCTGGAGACGGTCCTGAGAGCTTGACCAGGCCACATCACAGTCATTTCTCTAGATCGATTCGAGCCTCCTCTCGTCCAAGAGCTACAAAAATCCATCTGTTGGCTGTGTGATGTGAAAAAAATCACTTGCCTGCTGAAGTCCTCGATGAAATTCAGTGGATTTATATTTGTACAGAAGTCCAAGAGTCAACTAATATGACAAGAGACACCTTTGCTGATTTGTTTCCCAAACACTAAAATACAGTATATTCATGCTCTGACCTGGATTCTGTAAATATGCTCAGTTATCTTCAACATCTGTGGAAGTACATGATTGATGAGCTGGATTTCGGTAGAAAATATCACTCCTTTTTTCTCTGTAGGTAGGTGTGAAGGTGGATTTAGGTTGCATAGCTGAGCGTGAGGTGGAGTGCGCAGTCACACAGCTCCCACTTGTGGTTGGACAAAAAACAACTTGTTTCCATCCAGATCACACACATACCTTCACTCAAGAAATGCAGTAAAAACTCTGTTGCCCCTCAGCACAACAAACCCCCAAAACAAATGACAGTGATCTTACAAAATCACACTTGCCATTACTCTTTTTTAAATCAGGACTCATGAGGGAGCCCATTTTGGGAAATAAACCTCAATAAACGTTTCACAATGTGGCCTTTTCAATCAGCAGGGCTCGTTGTCCAACACCATAAACAAACATGACGTAACCGCGCTGGTGAAAAGCACGAAAGCAACTCTTCTATGAATAATGAGTGGTCATGGTCTCGGTTGGTTTGCAGTCGATTGGAGGCAGATGTGGGAGAGAAAGCAACGCATGGGTGGCGTTATCTGGGTCAACCTCGCATGGGGAGAGCCGAGTAAATCCAAACAGAGGGTCCTCACCGAGCATCATGTGACCCTGCTCCGGTGGCCGTTGAGTCATGGTTTGTCATTGGTTGCTCCTAATTACAACAACAGGAGAAAATCTAGAATGTTACGAAGACGACATCAAGAACAAGAGGCCAGATTTAGAGTTCTTTTTTCTTTTTCATTAAAATTTTGTCACATTCATGGAGTTCACGTGCAAAAACAGATTTTAAAAAATCAAACTGGTTAAACAGGTACCCTGACCCCTAATAATTAGCCCTGACCAACTTATCGGTTTGCTGACATTATCAGCCAGTACCAGTATATTGCAGATTTATTGGTATCAGTTGTCTGATATGCACTGATATTAAAACAGTGTTTTCATACTGGAAAAAAAAAGCTTGGACTCATAATGTAAATGGATGTAATTACGTAGTTTGTCCAGCA
>JAQFJB010000014.1:197538-208492 GCA_029874875.1 Naso minor
TGGAAGCAGAGGACACACATCCTCTCTTTCTTTTCATCGTTATTGTTATTTTAGGCCACCTGCAAATCCATTTCTCTGTTTCAGCCCTTTTCTGGTTTGTGTGTGTGCTTTCAGGCTCTCACACATGCAGAACAGAAACCTCAAAACAGCAAGAAAGGGAGGAGGAAACATGCGATCTCTTCCGCTCATCTTCCCAAGACAGCCGTTGTGTTGAAGGAGGCAAACAAGGAGCCTGTGTTTGCGTGTGTGTCATGTCAGAGTCAACATGTTTGCATGTGTGTGAGCTTGCGTGTCAGCCTGTGTACCTGCGGGTGAGTGAGCAAGCCTGGTGAGTAAGCCTGTGTGCAGTCAGTCAGGGGGAGTCAGCGTGGACACTCATGCAACCGGCCTCTGCTCATCCTCCCCTCTCCCCCAGAGCCCCTTGTCTCCGGTGATTAGCGACTCCTGCAGGAGTTATAAATCTTCCATTTCCATTGCACAATCAGTCAAGACAGGCCAAAGTTGAGGAGCTGCACAACATTAAATTATCTGAGACTTCCTACAAAGGCTCCTTTGGATGCTGCATTTGAAGCGAAGTGGACGGCAGAGCCTCAGGCCGTGGGACTTTTCTGTGTGACTCCCTCTAGTTGGTGCTTCATACCTGCTGTGTCCTGCTTGCTGTGGAGCCAGGAAATCCAGCAGCAGTTTGACTTTGCAAATCATCACACAGAGGAGCTCTCAATCACACTGTTTGCTGAACAAAGTGAACATAGAGGGCCTTGTTCACCAGAAAGCACACAGCATGAAAGTAGGAGAGCAAGGCCTCAGATACACCAGCAAAACTAGTGAAAGCAATCATACGTCAGTGTTTGACACTGCAGGACACTGCTGGCCTTTTAGGAGACTTTCTAAAGCCTGAAAAATAAAATTTGCCTTCAAGTGCCTTCAAGATTAGACCCTCTTAACAGTTTGTGAAATGATTGTGACTTCTTTAGTAAGTGTATTGAACTGAATCTAAAAAGCTCAGTGATCTTCAGTGTCAAAGTCACATTCCTTATATGACCTCTGATCCTGCCCTTGGGTTCAGAGTGAATGCAAAGCAAATTTTAGAGGCAGAGTGACACAAAGTTGATGCACAATGTGTGGGTGCTAACAGACACACCTGTGGCTGTGTGGTGGTGTAAATAAATGCAAAGTCGAGTCCACTGAAGATGAAATCTTTGCTTGTATCAATGTTTGCTTGTATGCAATCATATGAAACTAGCTGCAGCTAATGTCTGTACAGATAAGATAGGCTGTTAAGAGCATGAATGCATCATGAAAACTGCATGCAACATCACATGCATGTAAGAGACTCCTCTGGGCTGCTGGCATGAGGTGAATAACAGCTGTTCCTTTTAGTGATTGTGGACTGACATGTGTGTTACATGATAATGCAATACCAAGAGTGACCACTGAGCTTGATTTAAAACTGCATACAGTACCTGCAATACATACTGATTTGGCCAAAAATTAGTTTGTAGAATGTTGTATGAAAGCAGTACTCAAAAGAATTTCTCAGATGTACACTGATTCAAGGAAATCCCCAGAGTGCATCCACCCAAGCTACCTTGCCTTCTGTTTCCCACAATGCAATGCACTCACAACCAAAACCTAGCCAGGCATTTGTTGATAAAGTTGTGAACGGATAGATAGCATAGTAATCATTGTATTAGCATGCAGCATGTGCTGTATGCAGTACACACAGTATGCAGTACGTAGTATGTAGTATGCAGTAAGTGGTTTTAAAAACAGCCATTGTCTTCAGAAGCTCTCCATCAGTCATATTTGTGCAAATACTGTAATATGACAATTTGGCATAATTTGGTGACGCTACACTAATCCTGCCTTCGCAGTTAACTTTGCACAACCACAAGAGGGCACTAGTAAGGGTCATTATCAAGTTTTAAACAAATGAAAACAGCTGTCGTCAGGACAACGTAATAGCTCCAGTGCTTTTTGAAGAATCTCTCTATCATCCACTTAATCATAGCCACACTCATATTAAATACTACACTGATTTAGCATGAACTGGTTTCTCATTTTGATCTGATTATTTTATTTGTATTCTGCCAGTTATCTGTGTTATTATGAGCTTTGATTTGGGTACTATTTAAGGAAATGTGTCAATCCATCTGATCTAAAATGTTCCCAAAAGTCGAGAGTGCGGGATGTTCATATAAAAATGATTTTGATTTCCCAAACAAGCTTCAGAAAATTTGGACTGTGACATTTTTTAAATGTTTATTTTCCGCAGACCACAAACTTAAAAGTCTGAGTCTTGACCTGAAAACTGTAACAGTAAAACACATCTTTGGAAAAACAAATCAATCAAAAACATCAACAGCTTCTCACTCTTCTGCTGAACAGTTGACTTTGTCTTCATTGTAAACTAATCCCTCATCTTCAGCCTCGTACCCTCTGCTGCAACCAGCCCACCTCCATCATCCACAAAAGCTCATTCAGAGATGTGACCAAGTCTCCATTCATCGTTCTGCCTCACAAGTCCCCAAACAGCCCAACAGGCGATGGCATCAGGCAGTGAAGGAATCATCCATCAACACGAGGGCTGGCAGAGAGCACCGGGATCAGGCTGCTGTCATAAAGGTGTCATGGCTGTCAGACAGCCACACCTACAACAACAAAAACGCCCAAGTCTCCTGACTACAAGAAACCAGTGTCATTGGCTTCTTTTTTAAAAGATATTTTAGGCTTTTTGTTTCTTTATTAATAGGAGAGCTGAAAAGTTGGACAGGAAAAGGAGAAGACAGGGAATTACACACAGCTAAGGGCCGCAGGGTGGAGTTGAACCCGGGGCCACTGAAGCGAGGACACAACCTCTGTACAGTGGTCGCCCACTTTACCAAATGAGCTACAGGGCATCCCATTTGGCCTTCTGAATCACAGAGGCATCAGAAGATTGAGGCCACTGGAAATGCAAGAAACTGGCAAGTTTGTCCAAGTAGTTTTAGATTAGGGCCACACAGCACAATGACAGCCAGAATAATAATTATGATCATTTTAATCAAAACTAAGACCTTGATTATTTTTTCAAAATTATTCATCGATTTTAAGGAACAAAATATTTTTATTACACTTTCACATTTAATAAACAGAGCACCGATTTCACTTTCATGTTGCAATACTTTCCTGCTAATGTACAAAGCATTGCATCAACATAAGAATCTTATTTACAGTGAATCCCAAGACTCATATTAGAAATAACACACATCCAAACTTCAGTTCACTGCTTTCACACTGATTTAATGTCTGAGTCGTTTCAGGACAGGGAAGAGGATTCACTGAAGCCCTGATGAAGCCCCTGTGCACCACCAGCACAAAATAGAGGAGACAATTTTAGCAACGAACTGGTTAAAAAAGTAAAACAGTTTGCAGCTAATGAGTCTGACATTGTTCTCACAAGATGGTGAAGACCTGAGAATAAATTTTGGACAAACTCTTGTTGTGCGGATAGAAAATGAGTCAAAGTAAATTGAACTGTTTGCTCACACACTGACCATTCATCACAGCAACTTTACAGTACAAATATAAAACTTTGTGTTTTCTGCTTGTTCCACTGCTTCAAAGTCGCAAAAAATAAAAACAATTGATCTAGTTTTAATATCATCATATCTAAGGAATTATGTCAGTATCTGCCAGATGCTTTAAAGAGTTAAATTACGCCAAAGGCAGGATTTTTTTATCACGCAAAAAAATCTTAAAATAAAAAATATTAGATTCAACAATAAGAGGTTGCAGGGCTTGATAACAATATGATAACAATGAAATAAGTGATTTCTCACATTATTCATCAAAACCCTTTTGGGAATTGAGGTGTATTGCTCACATGTTCTTCCAGGAGCAGAACTTAATTTCCAAAGAGCCTTTTGTGTTAGCAGGAAAGTTTAGACGTTTAACACTCACGGGCTGATCAATAAATAGCAGAGGTACCGACCATCAGTCGCACGTTTATGGCCCCCAATAAATTCCAGGGATTTGGGTTTCCATACAAAGTTTTAGACGCGAGAGAAGAGGTTTTCAAGTACAGGTGTCGTCATAAAAAAGATGACCAGGATCCAACAATGAGGAGCCTGTATGAGGTAATGCCATCAGAAAGGGCATGTTAACAGCAACACTGGCAGGTCACAGTTTGTGTCTGAACAAGGTGTTATTTTGAAGTGCTTCTGAGTTTCCATGTATAGTAAACAAAGTTCAGTCATGGGAACAGTTTCACACATGACTGTTTTAAAACGCACCGAACTACCGTCACATTGTGGCCTGTTTCTCAGTAAATCACAGCGATGGGAAACTTCTGAAATGAAAATAAATGTTAAAGCCGAACTCGGTCTGAAGTTGCAGAAAACATCTGTTAGCATCAGTTACGTCGCTGACCACATGTTAATGCTAAATACATTTTCAAATAGTGTAAAATTTCCCAACCATCTGGTCCTCGAGCAGCGCGAGAGAAAAAAATCTGCACAAATATTTGCAAATAGTATTTCATCCAGGTCTGCAGATGATTTCAATAAATGCAGATGTAGCCACACAGTGAGCCCAGCTCTGCTTGAAAATGTACAGACTCCCCAGCTCTGTCCTCTCAGCGTTTTAATGATCTGTGTGGAGACTTTGAGCCAAGAGTGCGACTGTGTTCACCTGTGCCAGCACACTTAGCCTGGCCTGCATCCAAACCAGCTTTGAGCAGAAGCAGAAGTGGGCTCAGCCATCGTGAACCAGGGTTCTTTAAATCTCCTCATCCATCCAGTCCACCACCAGCCATCCATCTATCCTGCTACCCATCTCTCCACCCGCCCCTGCACTCCAACTCCCACTGGCCCTCAAGTCTGGGCTATGCAGGCCTGTAGCGTGACAATGCGTGTATGTGTTTGTCTATCTTTAATGTATGGATTTGGTGTGGGTGTGTGTGTCTGCACTGGGTCTCTGCAGGTACGTGTGTGCGTGTATGTGTGTGTAGTGTACGGTGTCTTGGAGCCTGGCGTTTGTTATTCTCTCTACAGTCACACTGTCTTTCATCAGGGCCCGTCCTGCAGCCCACAGACTCTCAGTATACAGTTTCATAGTCTAGGGCCCCTGTCTGCTGGAGCACGTGGGTGGATGATTTCTAACACATGGGAACCTTGGGAGCCCACGCAACGCTGGAACAATAGAGGACCTGTCAGTATCAGGGCATGGAAGAGGACGAGACGGCAGGCTGTGATGATGTCAGAATCATTCACACCCACCCACGCTTCATCCGCCCTTCCAGGCTCTCGGTCGAAGGGACGCATGCACTCATGCAGAAACCTCCACAAGTGCAAAACAAAACTTTTTTGCATGATAGTCCAAACAAATTTCCCTTAATCTCATAGAGCAAATGTGCATGAGTGCAGATTTACAGACACAGAACGATAAACCTCCCAAGAACAAATAGGAGAAGTCTTGCTTTAGAGTTGACCAATGTCTGTCAGTCAGTCTAAGACTTGATCCACACTGTCTTGATGGTCGTGGACAAAATTTGGAATATATATTTAAAATTCCCTGGGAAAGTTTTTTTTGTTTGGGTTTTTTTTGTGGGTTGTTTTTTTTTTTTTTGTAATGTTTTTATTCCCTTGACTTTTCATCTAACTCCATCATGAGGTGGATATTAATGGTTTAATGTGAAATATATTTATGAATATCTGCAGAATTGCATGAAATTTATATGAATTGATATGATGGTCGTTATCCATCAAAGACATTCCCATCAGCCTCCTCTGAAAGTTGTATTTAGTGATTTTTAATAAATCTGAACATGCTCATAGACTAAACTTAGATGGTAGACATGGTAAACCTGCTAAACTTTCAGCATGTTAGCAGTGTTAAAAGTCAGCATTTAACCTGCAACACTGTTGTACCTAAACAGCCTCACAGAGACCTTAAAGGCTGCTAAAAACAGAAAAAGAAATCTTGCATGCATGTTTGAATTTGAATGAGATTTCTTTGAAATAGAACCGTGTTTGGTGGTACTACCTCATTTTACACAGGTTATAAATGAGCGAACAGTTTTGCCCCATCAACCAGACAATTTATTTGGACGTGAATCTAAAAGTGTTTGCACTATAAATTTGAATAATAAACTCTCATTGCACAGAAAAATCTGTATGCATAAAACTACAGCAAGTATGATTTTAGTTTAAGCAACCAAACTGTGTATGGTGTTTGTAACATAAAGTTTGAGAAATAATTTAAATTCTTCCTCCATCAAACTTCTTTTTTAGCGAAGCTGCTGCGCTCCCACATTTAGCAACTAACATGGTTAGCAACATTTTATTATTACTGGTAGAAATGATCACCAAAATTATGGCCAACTATAAAACTAAGACTCAAGTTGATGCCAGAATTTCCTTTTAAATCCAATTTTCAGGGTCTTCCGAGTTGGCCACAATGACTCGTATTTATGTCTGTATACAGGCCTCAGTGTATGCACTCATATGTGTGTGGGGATGTGTGTGCACCCTGTATGTACAAAATCCCACTCAAGCCCTGAGGATTAGTCCTCTCAGAGCAGCCGTTCTCCAGCTGCAGACCTCTTGCACGCCCGGTGGATAACGATCTGACTTCCTGTGACACCTCCAACTCCCTGAAAGTGAGAACCAGCATTGCAGCCCCATGTGGGCAGTGAAGAGTTGGCCAAATGAAGATCGACCAAGCTGGCAAATGTCCACAGGATTATGTTGGTTTTAGCTTGCTGTGCTGGATGTGTGTTCATGTAGTGTGCAGGCATACACTGCATGGTATCTGCAGAACATGAGAGGTTTTTGTTCAACCCAGTGTGAGAAGATAATCCTTTACTGTGTTACATCTCTGCTTCTTTCTCCAGAACAGCAAAGAAAAGATAAACATGGGCTTAAATTCTCTTTATTGTCTGGAAACAGATTCAGAAGCAGAATCCACACTGCTCCTCTGCCGCTGCTGAAAAAACAACATGCAACACAATATGGTAGAAAGAAATGGAGGGAAGGTGAGCAGCTCAGGAATGAGTGGAGCTGTTGACTGGAGGTTGAGAGTCAGGGAGCAGGAAAACAGGGCAGTTCCCAGTGGTTGTCTGGAGTCCTGCGAGGCCACAGCACACGCCAAGCATGGAGAGTGAGGAAAGCAATCCATCAGTGGAGGTCCACGGGAGGAAAAGAAGGGGAGGGGGCACAACACTGGGCCAAAGCATAACAATATGTGTGTGTGGCCATTGTTAGCTGTCCAGGGTCATGTGTTTTGCTGGTAGCCTCCACACCCCTGATTTCAGTGGGAGTCGATCCCGTCAAATACTCCCAAGAGGGGGGCAGCAGGCAGGACCTGTGGGAATGAACAGCAGAGAAAGCTTTCAACCTCACAGCAACATGCCAAGCAGTGGGAATGACCTATTTAGTGAAAAGAAAAACAAAGTAGTAGTTGTGATTATTATTTTCAAACCAGTTGCGGCTCTACTTTTAAAAACTTCGTCAAAATTGTGAATAATCTTTTTACTTTCTTCATCTTTCAAAGTTGCTGCCTCTAATGCTGCTGACAGCAAAACAGTGATCTGCCGTCTTCAAAACTATGTTTCAGCCTATTCTCTCCATCTGTTAATGCTATGCATTGATCAATAATCACAGTTCTGAGTGTATTTTTGTAAATTTTTGGGTTCCTCAAGGCAGCATCCACGACTTCCTCCTGTTTGCATTACATATTTTAACTAATGTGGCAGTTCTACAATTGATTCTACCCTAAAAAAGGCTGTGTTACTTTGTTTTATGTTTATCGTCTCTGTTTTAAAGCTGCACAGGGGCAATTGATAAGTTCATGGTCCAAGGCAGAAGGACGTGAGGTTATTACAAGCACATGCAGTTCAACTCTGAGTGATTATGCAGAAAGTTTAGTTATTAACTTTTATGTTTTTTCCTTTTCAGGTTATTGAAAATTTCAAGACAGCACAAAAAAATGGACATCACTGGCCCTTCCATCCAGGATTGCGGATTTTAACTCATCCAACGACCGCAGCCTTAACCCGATTTGGTGTCTCAGACTGCCACCTCTTTCTCAAGTTGAAGAGGGAGCTCAGTGGTCACTGTTTTGACAGTTATGATGATGTCATTGTGGTTGTCGACCACTTCCTGAGGTCTAAGAAGCCAGCTTCTACAGAGAGGGGATCCATATGCCACGATCGCTGGACTCTGTGTTGCTACATTACAACTACATTGAAAAATAATTGTGCTAGGATTAATCAAAGTCATCTCCTTTAAATGTAGGCTTTGAACTTATCAATCACCATATTTCATACTTTATTTTCTGTTTGTAAAGCATCCATAAAAGTTTAGAGTGTAATCTTATGATCTTTAGAACTACATCAGACAACTAAAGCTACAGAAGGTGAGTTGAATAACAAAAAAAAAAAAGTCTTGTCTTGGTAAACTGACAGGTTGTTATGCCAGCCTGTGGGTGACCCGAGTCTAACCTAAACAAGCCCGGGATTACCCCTGTGTTTGTTTGACTGTTTACTCTGGGCGAAGTTAGCCCCCCCCCCCGACAGCAACAAGAGCCGTTACTGCAGACCATCTGTGGACACGGGTCAGTGTTGACCTACCGTTCTCCAAACACTGTTCAGCTTCATCCACAGGGACTCAGTCAGAACATGAAAATATGCTCAACAGGAAAGCATGGTGCCCACTCTTTAACATCGAGGACAGTTGCTTGACCAACATATGAAGTTTTTCAGCATTCCACAAATACTAGACTACATTAGGTTTCAATTCACATCACAGTGATTAATCTCAAAGGGACAATATGTAGGCGTTCGTTCTGAAACCTGACGTGCGCTCAGCAGTGCACAGAGCTGAATTGTTGGCAATATGTTTTTAATGTAGTGAGACGATGAAACATGATCCAGGAAGTCCAGTTTGAGTAATAGATCCGGTGTTTTTGCTCATCAGAAGCCAAAACTCTGCACAGTAGTTTATAAAACTCTGACACAGGATTTTACCGCTGTGGAAAGTTATCACAGCCGCAGTCAGTCACTTTCTTTCTTCGGCAGTGATTGCCAGTAGTATATGACATTCATTTTACTAAGTCACCTACAAAGGAGCCCTTGCACATCTTTGACAGGACACTGCATGTTGAAATGCAGATGTTCCATTTCTTTGCAGCAATAGTTGAGCCAGGTTAACATTTTTTTGCAAGTGTGTTTTTTGGCAGATTGTCTGCATCAGCATCCCTGCTGCCTCAGTGCAGTGGTCCCTGTCGAATGATTGAGGGACTGATTTTATTTTATTTTACTTTATTTTTTTGGTTTATTTTGAATTACTCAGTGCAGTTGTCTCGCTCAGCTGAGATTCCAGCCCAGACGAACATGTCGCTTGTGTTGTAATGCATAGACAGTCTCCTGTTTCCTTTTTTTGAGAAACCAGTCACTGCTATCATAGCTTTGGAGAAAATCCAACCCAACCACCACAATTAATGTTGGCATTGTGTGTCTCTGAAAATCATGTATATGCTGAAACTTTTCATTTCTTTACATTGAGAATTTACACCTCATTACATTTCGCTTTTACAAGTCACAGTGCTGTGGTTTAGACCTTGTTAGGTTAAGGCTCAAAAACCTCTCGGTTGGGGTGAGGAAAAGATTATAATTTTGCTTAAAATGTCTGTTATTTGTTGCCACAAACATGGCCGGAAACTGTCCCAACTTCTCTATAAATTCTCAAGAAGAGAGAGTGGTCTGCTGTTTTGGTAGATGTAAAGAAAACTGATCTACATCACTTTGATAGAAACATTGATATAATGCGTATCTTTATTATTTTTTTGCTGCTCGTTTCATCAGGGGACTCAACACTCCCCCAAGTTATCCAGGTTTGGGATTGAAAGTTAGGAATGCAGTGACTTAGTTGGGTTGTCTGTGTCTTGCCCAAGGACACTTTGCAATGTGGACATGTGGACAACAGACCCTCCAATCATTTGATGACAAAATTAAATGCACCCATGGTTTGCAGAAACGTGCAAAGCCATATTTTTTTCTGGTGGTTGGGCTTAGAAAATCTGAACTGTACAATAAGAAATGTATCTGAGGAAGTCTTCAGGAAAGTATGTATGTCCATTTTGTAGCAATGGCTTGGAATTAATCTCTTTAGGTCTCAACACTTCCTACTGTCAGACTGCCCGATTATTATGGCCATTTAACACCACATCAAACAGAGTGGCAAACAAACCAAATACACGCTACAACTTGGGCACCAGCTGGTGTGAAACCGACGGCCTGTATCCTTTTCCTTAATCCCATCCCA
Organism: Naso minor; assembly: GCA_029874875.1. Lineage (NCBI taxonomy): Eukaryota > Metazoa > Chordata > Actinopteri > Acanthuriformes > Acanthuridae > Naso > Naso minor. The sequence goes on from JAQFJB010000014.1 coordinate 207,843, forward strand.
CTGCGGACAGGAACTCTCACAGAGGCTGTCCAAACCCCTCGCCTTTCGGCAAAACACCTGGTGAAGCCGGCGGCCAAACATGACACCTCCAGCTATACATCATCATCACCAGCTTTCATAACCCCATAGTTAGTCTTCATCACTCCGGCCTCCTCCATCATCCAGTTTCCACTGCCCAACTCACCGCAGGTCTGTACACACAAACATTTGTGGACAGGAAAGCTACCCTTACACCGACTACATTCATGTCCGCCTGCGTCTGAGGGGAAGTCTCAGCATCCACAAGTGCTGGCTGCCTTGGCTGTAAACCAATTCCTGCCAGGCTATCACCTTTCAGCCCTCAGCCCCTGAGTTATTACAGAGCGGCTGTTTGCAGCAGCCCAAGCCCAGCGTGGTCTGGTCTGGTCCAACCCGGCGCTGAGCTCTGCAGTCAGCCACCCTCCACCCCAACTCCAACCAAACAGTGCTCTGAGGGCTTCCGCCGCAGGTGTCTAAAACTTTCTCCTCCTCCTCCTGTCAATCCCTCTCCTCTTTGACAAGAGCTTTAATTCCCCGTCCTCTCACTGCTTCGCTCCCTCCCACGCTCCTTCTCTCACTCTGTCTCTCTTTCTGGGTTAGTCGGCTCACACGGGCAGCCCAGATTGAGATCG
>JAQFJB010000014.1:230624-244528 GCA_029874875.1 Naso minor
TGGAGGTCTTCTTTGATGAGGTGTCCGTTCAGAAAAAGACCCTGGGATCATTTTACGCCGGATTATCCCTTTAAGGAGCACAGAGATCATAGCTTGTGACATTGTTTGAGGCAAAGTTTTTTATCAAGGACCTCCTTATATACTCTACAGAGTACAGTTGAGGCGCAAATGCTTTATAAAATTCACTCGGGAACCCATCTGGGCCCGGCGCTTTCCCTGTCTTCATATTCCGAATTGCATTCTCTATCTCCCTTGCAGTCAGAGGTCCCTCTAATCTATCCCTATCTGCCCTCTCTAGAGATGGCGTTTCCAGATTTTCAAAAAAATTCTTCACTCGCTCCCTGTCATTTATTTCTAAGGTATACAGGTCCTTATAAAAAGACTCAAATTGGTTGTTAATAGCTTTCTGATCTATAATTTTGTTTCCCAGATTATCTCCTATCTCCACTATCATACCAGCAGCTGCTGATTGCTTCAGCTGGTGGCTCAGGAGCTTACCTGCGTGCTCACCGTGCTCATAGAGATCCTGTCTCGACCTAAGATATAGATCCTCCTCACGTTGACTCATTAGGACATCATATTCAGTTTGGAGCAAAATCCGCTTTCTATGTAGCTCCTCAGAGGGAGCTGTAGAGTTTGCCAGGTCAACTTCTTTTATTGCCTTTGTTAATTCTCTGATACGTTTCATCTTTCTTTTCCTTTCACCAGCATTATATGAAATTATTTGTCCTCGTATATAAGCTTTTAAGGATTCCCACAAAATGCCACTATTTACATCAGGGGTATCATTAAGCTCTAAGAAAAAGTCTATTTGCAAGCTTATGAATTTTGTAAAATCGTCATCTGCCAATAGCCTGTTATTAAGGCGCCACATTCTCTGAGGTGGCGTGTTCTCAGGAAAATGGAGTTTCAATATGACTGGGCTGTGATCGGATATTACTATACCAGAGTATTCTATATGTGTTACTATAGAGGTCAATTTATTATCTAATAAGAAGTAATCGATCCTAGTATACGTCTGATGCGGTGGGGAGTAAAAGGAGTACTGCCTGGAGGTTGGGTTTACGAATCTCCATGGATCAAATATACCATATACCTTGCAAAAAGAGTTAATGCATTGTGCTGATTTACTTAGTACATTGGGTGTTGGGCTAGAGCGGTCCAGAGTTGAATCTAGGACACAATTTAAGTCTCCTCCTAGAATCAGATTATGAGTATCCAAATTAGGTAATAATGAGAATAAGTCCTTAAAAAATTGAACATTATCCCAATTGGGTGCATATAAGTTCACCAACACCACTGGCATATTGAACAGTTTTCCAACCACAATAATATATCAACCATGTTTATCTTTTATAGTAGTTGTTTCTATAAATTGTAAAATCCTGTGTATAAGGATGGCCACTCCCCAACTCTTACTATTGAAATTTGAGTGATAAACCTGATTAAATCCCCCACTACAGAGTTTGAGGTGGTCCTTGTTCAACAAATGTCTCCTGTAAATATACTATTGCTACTCCCTGGTCTCATAAATGTGAAAATTTCTTACTCTGTTTAGCTGGCTTATTGATCGCCCTTACGTTCCAGCTCATCAATTTTGTGTCCATTCTGCTCGGATCCATGGTTGGTGCCATGTCAGGAGGCTGTAGCCTGATGTCACCATTGCGCCCCTATGGTACCCACTATCTGGATCACACCTTGCTAATATCTACAAAACCTTCCACTAGCCTGAGTCATTTATTGTTTTTAGCTGTAATTTGTGTGTCTGTATGCTAACATGCTTAAACCTTGGTAAACTACAGTAAACATTATACCCGCCAAATATACAATAAACCAATTTACAAATACCTTAGAACATCTGCCAGTCATTAAAAACTAGATTTGGACCTCAACTTTTATCCCCCTTGCACTTCAGTTTTCTGTACAATAAACATTTCAGTCTCATGATGTTAACACGACTACAGACTCTTGTTTTCTGTTTCTACTGGAGAATCACAAATGTCTCCGTAACGTGACTTTTCAATAAATAAATGTTATTTTTAAAAAATATTTTCCTCATAAACAACAACCAATCAGCACATACCACTAGATATCATATAGAAACACTCTTTTTTTTTCTATACCTTTCACATTCTATTAAAGTCTCAATCTCCCATGTTGGGACATCTGCGGTCAAGCTGAGTGACCCTGTGTTATCAGGTCTCCTAGTACCGGATAAACCCAAACTAAACACAACCGCCCACTTGTTCAGGCCTCCAAACAAGCTTGTGTGTTGTTTTGGTGGAAAGATCTGGAGGCATTGTTTACACCACAGAGTTTACAAGGATTCAGAGTCATTACAAGCAGGAATCCAACAAAATTAGACAAGCTCCCTTGTGAAAACACGACAATACAGGATTGCAAAACCATGAAACCCCTGAGGAAAATGTGGTACAGAGCTCAGAAAAGCTAAAGTAACTGGCTATTAATCTGTTTTTTGTTTGATTTTCAGCTGAGTACTGAGGGTCCCTTTATGTTGAGACATCTTTATGGTCAGTATGCCAAACAGTCCTACCATGTACATACCCTGTCTTTGATTCAACAAAGGCAGTTTTGATGAAGGGGCGGCCGTGCCCTGGGGCCACCCCCGCTGGTTTTTCCCCTTGTATGGATAGATAAACCAGCTGCATCACTATAAATGACATAACATGGGATTTTTTTGTCCTCCCCCCTCCAAAATTAGCATGGAAATGAAGTGGAAAATGGGATATAAATGGAAATGTGGGTGAAGAGGGGGCTTGTGGCAACAATAGGAGGGTTTACACAAAACCAGCGCTATGTGGGCAGCGAGTGATGGAGAGAAAGAGCGGTAGAGAGACATCAACAAGGCTCCTCTGTGTCTCCTTAACGCCATCCTGCTTTTAGAACAAAACAATGTTCCCCACAACACACTCTGGTGTCCACGATGGGCCTTCGGCCGGTATTTGAGGGCAGGTTTTAATGATGTGAATGTGTGAATATACATGAATATGAATGCATGCATCTTTGCATGTGTCTTTAACAAATCCGTTTGCATAACTAATATGAGGTAATATCAAGTGTTCAAACTACAAAAGAAGATACATTTTTTTATTACAGGTTAACAGTTAATTGATCTTATTTTTCAACAACTGTAGTCAAACCCTGATACGTCTTCTTCCTTTGAGCCACAGAGATTATTTGTTGTCAAAATACTATTAAAAACACACAAACGACTCATACTGTTGCACTGGCTGACATGTTCCTTCATCACAATGAACATCAGCACTGTAGTTCATTTTGACATTTGTCCTGTGCACCAATTTGTTTTAATATGCAGCGGAAAATGTGGATTGCAGAGGAAGAAAGTCAGAGGGATTGAGAGAGAGACTAGCCAACTGTTTTTTGTGGGTTTGTTTGAGATTTTAGCGATATGACAAATTATCAAAAGTCCTAAAACCAGTGTTCCTGCAATGAAATGCTTTCAAGTGTACCTTATCAGTATCAACTTCATTGATTGAGTCGGTGCACTAGTAGGAATCTGATTCCAGTTTAAATATGTTTTCATTGAACTTGAACAGGAAAGAGATAGATATAAAGCTAAAACAAGAAAAACAAAACTTTCTGTATTATTTACATATTAAATAGTGTACTGGGCCAGTGACAACTAATAGAGGTAAAAAAAAGGCAGAGGAAAGACAAACAATAAACCAATGAGTCACAAATGCATGCAAAATAAAGCAAAATTTAAACAATTAAAAGAAAAATAAAACAAAATAAGACAACAAAAACATTCCAAGGTCCTAAAAAAATAGGTTTTACATTTTGTTTATTATGATTGATTTTGTGCTGCTCCAAACTGTTCAAATGGGTGTTTTGCTGCGTCTGTGTTTCTGTGTGGGCGAGAGTTTAGAGTCAGCTTTGTGTTTTCTCTGGCAGCTCAGCTGGGCCGGTGCAGCTGCATGGCAGCTACTTCTCTTTAGGGCTGCCAGTCAAAAACACCCCTATAAATGCTATTGTGCTCACCTGATTGATCTTTCACTGGCCCAGAGCAGGCCAGACAGGCTGACTTTGGAGGGGAATGGCGAGGAATGGTCGGTGAACAAACAAGCAGGCCAGTGTCTGCGGCAGAGGAGGTTGGGCCGCAGGTGGCTAGGAGGCACGCTTGGGTTGGCGCACTAGCCTTCGTCGGATGCCAACAGTGACATTTCCTGACTATGGCTATACACAAGCAGGCATCCCAGCAACGGTGCAGTGTCCTGGGGGAATGAAGAACAGGCCTTGGGGGGATTTTACAGCACACACACAGCAGGAGGAGGAGGAGGCGATGTCTGGGTGTGCACACACGTGGACACATGCATTAAACATGACACACACACACATGTTTCCTCATAAACACACTAATAAAGATCTCTTTCTTTCTCATCCCCTTTCTTCTCACACCTCCACTGAAGCTCATCTGCTTCTGAGAGCAGGCTGGGCTCAACAGAGGCGAGTGTAGTCTGTCTGGGGTGCTGACTGAACATCACTGCCAGGAATTCCACAGGGGCGGTGCACAAGTGGGAAATCGCTCCACTTGTCTCTGTGGTCTGAAACCCAGCAGGCAGTGACAATCCCCTGCACCAGCTTCAGGAGCGCATCGCCAGGGGGTGTAAATCATAAACCTGGAACATATCCAAGCTAAAAAACCAATCATGTCGACAGAAGTGACTCACAAATCACCTTTGAGCTTTCATGTACGCACAGGTTAAAAATACAGTATGTTCACTGTTGGAGCTCTCTCATAATGGAGGCATTGTCAGTTCTCATAGAGAATATTAACGCCCTAAACAATGGGACCTCTCCAGGAAGGTTGCAAGTTCAAATAACTCAGCTTGACCTTTTAAGGAAGTACTGCTAGTGTTTTTTAAAATGCAACAAACATAGCTGGCTCTATTTTGTCTAGAGTTATTTTCAGGTATGTATTGTTTTGTTGAGGAAATATTCTCTTGGAATGAAAGTCAGACTCACAGTGAGTTTTACGCAAGCAGGACACGAGGCAGTCCTGTGGGGTCCAGATTTGGCAACATGGCAAAGTAAGGATGTGTGATAAGTCAGGAAACATACGTGGAGTTGATATTATTTTTGGTCATTCTAAAAGAGAAACTGGGAAAGGATTTGTCCCTGGGCACAGACTAGCAAGTAAGTTACAAGGGCATGTGAACCAACGGACTGCCCTGTGTTTCACACAGTGAGTGTTTGCATTAGGAATCATTTTTCAGTTGGCATGGCACGTGAGAGAGGCTCCTCTTCCTCCGAAGCCCAATCCACACTCCAAACAAACCAGGCTCTCTGGAGGCCTGAGAGTAAGTCTTGTTTGTTTTAATGGTGCTGTGATGCCCAGCGTTCATAATGAGAACTTATGTTATCTGTGTACAGTGAACGTCCTGTTTTATTTGAGGTTTATGTCTTTTTTGAAACATGAAGAAAGTGTAAATGAACCATGTAGAACATAACTACTCTATACAGGCCTATGTTTCAACTAAAAGCAGCTAGAGTTAATATATTTGAAGGAAGGATCATATGACAATATGAAGTGAAAGGGTTGAAACCACAGATAATTATCATCCAACTCTGCAGTCTTCCATCAGCTCATGTTTGTTTATTTATTTATTTATTACTGTTTTGGACACCAAAAAGCAGAGCTTAATAAGAGTGAATATTGGACTTATTTTCATTGGATGACTCCAAGTTGATACCCCAGTTTTTCTGTCCCCTGGAAGTTTAAAAAAAATTCAGCTTTCTGCCAAAAAGCTGAATTTGTGTCTGGCTGAGAGAAACAACAGCTTACTGCCAGAACACAGGGGGCGCTGTTTAGTCGTTTCCAACTTTACGCCGCTTTGGCTTCACCTGGACGAAGAGGAAGAAAAAAAACTCTTCCGATTGGAGTTAGAGAGGACGCCACACTGTCTCGTAAATTAAATAAACAGAATAATGGAGTTTTTATTCAGCCACCACTACCACCACCACCACAAACTGTTAAGATTCACCCCTTTCAAACTGATTAACAACGATGATAAACTGGCTAGCCGTTAGGATGAAAGTATCTTGAGGGATGCTAACAACAGCTCACCTGCAGAGGCAGCTAATCAACCACCTGGCTAAGCTGGTGAGTTAATTACATACACACAGCCCTCCAGGAAGTGAGAAAAATGAGGGGCTCTGCAATAAATTAACAAAACAAGGCAAGATAACGTTAGAAAGAGGCACTAGGTTGCAAACATTAGCCGGCTAGTAGCTAGCTTTAAATAGGCTAATGAGCGAGATTAGCTAGCAACGCGATGTTTCATCTTGTTTCTCATGCTGCAAAGTAGTAGTCAGTTGTAAATAATGTTAGATTTATTATGAACAACACTTTTAGATGTCATAGCATTTTATTTATGTGAGATTATTATGTGTGTAAACTAGTGTTTAATAGTTTTGAGGCAAAATGTATTATTCCAATTTAACCACCTGTAGCTAAAGTAAATAAGTACATAAAGAAAGAATATGAATAAACCCATAAGGTTTGACTTTAGATGTGGCATTGCTTGGCAAAGAAGAGAAATGATAGTTATGGGAATCCATTACATTCCCAGTAGAGGTGTGTCTGCTGCACCCACAACATAGACAAAGTAGCTGCTCGGTGAAGATGGGCAAAGTTATGATAGATATTAAAGCAGTGGTGGGTAACACTGTATACCAACTTTAGCTTTGGAGCCTGACTAATGTAATGAAAGTTAAGACATTAAATTCACATTAACATCACAGAGAGCAGGGTCAGAGTGACAGGATCAAACACTTAAAATGATTGTTTTAAGTGTTTGATCACACTTATTTGTCAGTTTGGTCATTCATCATGTAGAAGATACAATTTCTTCAATAAAACCATGAATGTATATTTGAAATAACCATCATTATTCTTTATCGAAACATTAGAAACAAACTCTGTTTATTTTTAACAAAGTGGAGACCTTAAATTGTCATATAAAATTGATAATTTAACTTGTACTATTCCACAAAAACCAGACACTTCATGTGTTGGTAAATATCATTCAGAAACAACAGTTCCGTGGTGAAGGTATGGTTAACTTCAGCAAAAAACAAACAAACAAACAAACACTCGGTTAGGGTAAGAAAAAGATCATGTTTTGGCTGAAAATGCTTGGTTTTGTCACCACAAACACGGCTGGAAATGTCCTGATGGTCACTAAAGTTACTTGGTTAAAACTGTTGACCGCAGTTCAAGAAATAAACTTAAGATATCAGTTATTTGTAGGAATGTTAATACAGACGTTTTATTGGTGGCTGAGTTTTTAAGATCATATTAGAAGAAATTGTGTTTTTGGACAGTTAAAATTGTGTCAACCCAGGGTTTAAGGTTTGAGAAAAAAAAAAAAAAAAACTTTTACTGGAGGTTTGGTTTTGCTTCCAGTAAGTCCCTGTGTGGTGCCCTTGTCTTGTTTTTATCAAAGATCTTTATTTGTTTATCGGTCACCATCACTCTTATCAGGAGCGATGGAGGAGTTGGGGGCATAGAGAGAAGAGAAGCTCTAGAGAGAGGAAGACACAGAGGTGTTGTCGACAGGCTTTTCAAAGAACACCATCCCCCACAGATGCCTCAGCCTGTGGCTCCCTCCGTCGTTCTTCTCTCCACATCCTCTTTTTCTCTCACCGTCTTTATTCTCTAATTCTTGTTTCTCTCCTCTGTTTCTTCTTGTCTTTTATTCCCTCTCCTGAAAGTATTTCCCTCTCTCTGAGTATTTCTCTGCATTTCAACACGTCTCACTCTTGCCTCTCAATAGCTAGAACAGCTGAAGCTATAATAACATTTCAGCCATCCATCAAGCACAGTCAGCTTTGATCAATAAGCACTTTGAATCCACTCCACAGCGCTGCACTGAACTTAAAATGTCTCCCCTCTGTCTCTGTCAGTACTTATCTCTCTGCTGACAAAGCTATATTAGACTCAGGGGTGGATGACTATTACAATAGATTTCACAATGCATTTCAGCAACGGGGTGTGTGTGTGTGTGTACTGTAAATGAAATACACAAAAGTGATCTATGGCAGCTGCCTATGTTCTTTACATTTTCGATTAATACTGAAGGATCTAAAGTAGTTGTAAATCTTGTGCGGGCTTTAACAACATGAGTGTATCAGCACAATATTAAAAGTAGGTGCATCACTCTGTGGGTGTTTTAACACAGCTGATTTTTTTCTACTTGAGATGTCAACCACATGCAAATTAAAAACACATCTACTGTCCAAATGTCAGCATTGTTCCTTTTTTGTCTAAAATCAAATGAGACAATTTTTACTTTAGTTGTTAAAAATAGGACTCGTGCGAAAGGTTTCATTTCCTTGAAATTATATCAATATTTTTACGTGCGAGAAGCTTATTTCACTTAGTTTGAGAGGGAGAGATGATTCATGAGCTAAAATCTTCATTTTCAAATGGAAAATGGAGGATTTTGTGTCCAAAAAACTCACATGCTTTGTCATTACACATCACTCGTGACTTTTTTGCAAGGGCAGGAATTTGCTGCTTCTGTGGTAACAGAACAGTAAAGTTGAGTCATACTTTAATATCTTGGACAAATAAAATAAAGTGGAATTTAACGCACAGCGATCCATTGCTTTCTTGGGTTTTGATCTCTTGTCACAAACTATGTGTTAAGGAGAAGTCAGGGAATCAACAAAGTCGTCCACTTGGGCCCATGAACATCTGTATGCATGTAATGTCATGAAATCAAATAGGCTGGTTGAGATATCTCAGGCTAGACTGAAATTAACGGATAGATTCAGAAAAAATGTTATTTTCTCTTAAAAATGTAAAATTCTGTCGTAAAGTGTGTGTGTTTTGCAGCAGCATGTGAATTTTAACAACAGAATAATGTTTATTTAGCTTTAATGCTTGAAGTCAAATTAGGTTATAATGATGAAAAATAAAGGAGTTAAAAACCCTTAAATTTATCTTTCAGTTTATACTAGAGCTTAATCCAGTTGTTCCCAACCTTTTTTAAAAGGGGAAATATTTTGTGTAACCTAATTTTTTCTTTCCGTTTCCCTCTAATCCTCCCGTGACCCTTTTAAGATTCATCGTCTTGGTCTGTGTGATTACAGAGTAGTTAAAAAAGAGAAGCTTTAATTTAAAAAACAACTACTAAACAAGCGTAATGTTGTGTTTGATGTTTGTGATATCCTCGAGCTTGTCCGGCTCTGTGGTAAAACTGCTCGGTGCTGCCTGTACAGAGCAGGACTCATGGAAAATTTATAGTCTGTTGTGTGTATCTAAATGTACATCTAAATATCATTAAGCAGGAAATAACATGTACAGATCACCTTTATGAAGATTAAATCAGATACCAGCAGAGGAGGAAGAGGAGCGCGTACATGCTCTTAAACTTATTGTTGTGTCTGTGAATCTCAGTCATCACTTTAAGCAAAACTCAAATCCCATCAGAACTTTGTTTCCTGTCTCCCAGTTTGCTGCTCTTAGAAAAAAAAAAACAGTCTTTGTGGCTTCAGTTCAGTATTTTAGTTTCAATAAGCAGCAAGTATTTTATGATTCAGTCGGTCATGTGTACAAAGCTTCATGGACGGCTTTAAATCCTGTGGTTTTGGTGCGCTGTAGACTTAAAAACCACAAGAATGCATCTTCCTGAGCTGATTTACGTCAGTTTTGATGCTCGTGTTTATGTGCAGGACTCCTGCAGAGGTTGGTCCCTCTGAACTTCACTCTTTAAAAGTAAAGGAGGCTGAGACACAAAATGAGGTAAACAAGGTAAAGTTCTTTGAGTTTGTCCGGGCAGAAAAAGAAAAACATGTCAGGCGTTTCGTGCCAGGGCAAGTTTTTATGAATGGAAGTTTTTTTCTGACTTTCCCTCTCGCTTTTTGTGAATGAAAAACAACTGGAAAATCCAGTATAAAAGCCCGCAGTCTGCCGGGAGATGATTGGCTTCTGCGGCGTAAGCTCCGCCCTCGGTTGCTAGGAGCCCGACTACCAGGGTTCTGATTGGCTCATGTAGGTAACCGAGACTTCATTCATAAGTCAGTGTGTTTATCGGGACAAAGGCAAGAAATTCGAGCCCTTGAAAGAGGAAATCGACCAATCACGAGCCTCGTCTGGCCCGAGCCAGAAAAGCAAGTCTCCCCAAATCATGTCTGCAACAGAAATGACAGCACAGCTGGCTCCCAAAAAGATCAGCCCGAATCAACATAAACTCGCTCAAACTTGCTCTTACTGCGTGCGTCAGCGATTTTACGTCGAAATAAAGTTTGGTTTTTGTTGCTGTGACTCGCCGAAAATTCAACATCTGTTTCCCGTCACAGCTTCAGCGCTGGACTGTTTCCTAAAAAAGTGGAGCCTGGCAACCCGGGCAGACGTGGCAGAAAGCCCAAGAAACAGGCCACTAAATAACACTGAGGAGTCATGCACGCTACATGACTGCACTCTCTGCAAAAACAGATACTTGAGGTGTAAAAGTAACTTCCCCTGAAACTTGCAGTTAATGTGGCGAGCTGTCTGTCTCTCTCACACACGTACACACGCATGTATATAAAAAAGGAGATTTGTAAAGAGGGCAGCAGCCCGCTGGGTAATCACTCGCCATCACTTCCCCTCGGCATTTTTTGTGAATGGAGCTCATTATGCATGCAGCCTCCACGCAGCTCCATTCACAAGCAGCGCTCCCTCCTCTCCCTGCTGCAGGCTGCGTGGATCTCCCTCAACTCAGCCTAAATGACCACAAACGGTTAACGGATGGATTATAAGATGGATGGATATTTGGACCAGCAAGTGCCTTACACTTTAGCAAATGTACGTATGGATGAACTCCGCTCTTACTTGTGTGCTTTTTGCCTGGTTTTCAGCGGGCTTTTCTCGCTGTCCGTGTCGCGTCTGCACGAGTTTTGTGCCGAAGCAGCAGCAGCTGCGTGTGCGCGATTGCAAACTAGTTTCAACCCGCTTAAAACTGACACACAAATCTCCACCAACTAAAGCATAGCAAGCGCTGCATGTAGTAATGTTTGTCAGCGGGTTTCTTTTCGGGAGACTTTGTGTGAAGAACGTGTCAGTGTTTGCCAAATGGTCACTTTCTTCAGACGCAAACAGCGCGTTTGTTTTTCCCAGATTGTCTCCACGACTGAGAAATGTGTTTTAAAAGAGCCTGATGCAGGATTGTCTCTCACTTTAGCTTACTGCAATTAATTATGATTATTTCTCATTTTATTGTAAACTTTGTCTCAAGTGGTGGCTGTTGCTTAATTTTACACATGCCTCGAAAACATGGCATCAGCTATTTTGACACTGGTGTGCTGAAAATGCCCTGTTGGAGTCTGTTCCTCACTTCTCCTCTGTTAACATCTGTGGGTTTTGCAGAAGTCGCATGGAAATGGGCCCCTAAATAGACTGTTGATGGCAGCGAAAAGGAAATACATGGACACAGAATTACCCCCTCAGGAATCTGAAGGTAAATTAGTGGAAGCTCACAATTTTGGCCTGTGGTCTCTGTACATGACGCATGTTCGCATCACGCTTTATCGACCTCTGTTGATGTCATTCTGAGTCTCAATCACTGCATTTAAATATCATGAGAATAAGACACATATTAGTAATTAGTTGTGAAACCTGTCATTCTGCTGTGCGCTTATAAAACCCTCTTTCCTCCATCTTTTTGTACAGACCTCTTCCAGGATTTAAGCCAACTCCAAGAGACATGGCTCACTGAAGGTGAGATTTGCCCGCAGGCTGCTTTTTCTCTTAATTTGTACTTTTATGTGATGTTTTTCTCTAAATGAAATGATGATGTGTCTATCTGGCGAGATTGGTGAACACAAAAACCTAAAAAAATAAAACATACATTTTGGGGTTTTTTTTTTAATTGATTCATCTTTTAAAGAACTCAAATTCTGTGATCACAAAAAAACACTCATTGCCTCCAAGTTTTCTTGTTAGACCCAACAGCATTACAACAAAGTCACTTTTATTTTTTGCTCTGATAAAACTGCCTCTTTGGGGAAAAAGATGAACTCCTTAGAGGTGAATCTCACTTAAAAGCTAAAAACTTTCTGATGCAACACACATGCTCATAAAGCATACAATACCCAAAAAAAAGGAGGCCATAGAGAGCACAGACGGGACTTTATTAGCTTTGAGCATGTCCTATTTTGGCCATGTTGGCATGTAGCATGCGTGCCAGCCAGCAGCCAATGCAAACAAACAGGCTGTTTTGCTTGTGTCACTCAAATTCACATAGCAATGAAATGAGGCCAAGTCAGAGGCAATTGTCAGCTAGTTGACTTAATATGTGCAATGATATTGCGAGCCCTAATTGAGTAATTATACTGTATGTCAAGAGGAGCTGTGAGTCATTGTGCTTGTGTTTGGTGCTAACCTGGAGGACAACAGTGGCGGGATGGTGGGGCTGAATGTGCCTGAAGATGAGAACTGCAGTCAGGAGGTGTGAAATTTGGTGTGTTGGTTGCTTTGATGTGCTTTGATGTGAAGGTTTAAAGGGAAATGCCACTTATTTTTGACATTTAATGTGAGCCACATCAACCTGATAAATCCTGTTTAAAGTTCCCGTCCACAGGGTGAACATGTTTTGCTTCATGTTTGTTCACTTGGATGTTTGAGCTTCACAGTGCAGAAAGATGTGTGCTGTGTTTGACACCAGAAGGTTTTCATGTTCAAATGCTGGTGGGAGAAAATTTCTCTTTTCTCACCTTAAATCTGAGTTTAAGATGTGCGTGTACAAGCAGAATTTATGACATCGCACCTAGTTGTCATGGTGAAACACTGAGAAATACCATTTTTGGTAAAGTAGGAAACATCTAGTGTCTTGTAGTTAAACTTAAGAAACAGACATTGTTTTCATTGATTTTTAGATTCTTTAAGTGAACATGGAGAATTTTTTTTGTTAAAAATCATAGGACAATAATAATTATACCAGGCTGATGTCTTAAAACATGTCTGGAGTCGTTTAAAGTCGAAAGTTGATAGCTCAAAGTCAGGAACGGGGCAGCTTTTAGGCTGGACTTTTTTTTTTTTTTTTTCCTGGCTTTAAATTTCAGTGCATCCAAGTGCATCTGCTCCGGAAACATGAAGTCTGCAACAAAATGATATTTGTATGGAAATACAAATCATTAGTATTAGCATGCTATAAAAGTGATGTGAATAGTTGGCTGACAGTGCAAAGACTTAAAGACTAGCACAACTTGCAAGAGCTGAAACTAACAGCATTTTTATTATCGATTATTCTGCGGATTATTTTCAAGATGAATCGATAATCGCCTGTTCCATGAAATGCCAAAAAACTGGGGAAAATCCAATGCTCAATTTCCCAGAGCCCAATGTGATGTCTTCAGAATGTGTCTTTTGTCCAAGCAACAGGCCAAACCAGCAATTCGTTTTACTTTTTAATTTGAAAAATGACCGAAATGATTACCTGAATATCAAAACAGTTAGCGATTAATTTTCTATCAGTTGATTTATCTTTGTAACTCTACAGATTACCTTGATGTAGATGAAGTAAAATGTGATTTAAAAATAACTTACTGCTTAAAATGTGTGGCACCGTTTTGCAGTGACATAAGGCGTGTTTGTATCAGCAACTTTGGCTTAATGAATCTTACTTGAATGAGTTTCCATCTTGGAATTTTGACTTGAATGACTTCCATGATGGAGGTCCTTCTTCTTTCCAAGTTCCGATAACAGTGGATTATGGCTTTAAATTATATATACATGCAATTCTCATGAAGTCAGTTTCTAGTGCACATCTGGATGTTGTTCTGTTACTGTGGATGAAGCTGATTTTCAAGAGCAATTTCTCGTTGTTGAGCTATTTTTGTCTTAAACTTGAACATATATCTTAAGCATTATGTCA
>JAQFJB010000014.1:318863-329417 GCA_029874875.1 Naso minor
GATAAAGAGCACAAAAGCTTGAGGGAAGAGTCCTTTTGTAACTTCTACTGATGCGTACACACAAGCACATATTATCTTAACATATACATTTTTAAATCTATATATGCATCTCTGAACTTTCACATGTGCCTGCAAAATATGACTCCTCCCAAGTTCCTTTGAGTTTTGTGTTGTGTGAGGTATGACAAGATTGTTTCAGTTTTTCTTTTTTTTTGTTGTATTTTCAGTTTCTGTTGCATTATTTTTCCTGTTTAGGTTTTTTTTCTCCAAAGTTGTATTTCATAAAAAAGAAACAAAATATAAAAAAGAAATTCCTGTTTTGTTGGTTGTAAATTCCTCCTGATAAAAGGGGACGGACAGCTGGACAGACACACAGACAAACAAACAGATCAGTTGGCTTATCAACACAAACTACAGATGTGAAAAAGAAGTGAAATATTTCCTATGTTACACTGCACGCATGGTCAAAAAGTGACTACAGCTGTTTTTTTTTTCCTTTTTTACACAGAGCAGTTTAAGCGTCAAAAAACAAACAGAAAAATAAGAAAAACAATGATAAAATGAAAAAATCTCCAATCGTTTTGTTCAGGAGTCTTTTTTTAAAAGTCATCTCTTTTCATTTTGTTTTATGGATTTTTAATCATTTCATATATCTTTTTTTTCTTAATCTAAATCAGACTCAGAAGGTAAAGCAGCATTATAACTCCTTCTGGCACACACACATACCCAGTCAGCTCACAAGAACAAAGGACATCAATATGTTTTTTTTTCTCTTTTTCAGTTCTTTTACAAAGATGTGTTGGAATTCCAAACCTGCATCTCTGGAATAAGGGATCTCTTCCTGATCCTCACCATATAAAGGTTGGAGGTCTTCCATTTGGAGGGAGCTGAGGGGGGACATTTGGGGTTGTCAGCAGGCCCAGGAGCGGGGGCTCGTATGGGGTTGTTGTAGGACCTGAAGGGGAGGCCGTACATATTCCTACATCCCCTTCCTCCGAGAGTTTGTTAGCATTGTCTCTACAACCGGCCATATTGCCCTCTCTCACCCATGTCAATGATGGCAGTGAGGGTTTTTGGCCCTCAGCTTTTTGTTTCCTGTCCTATGCTTTCTTGTTCTCTCACATCCTCACATTCTCGGCTCAAGTCTCTCGTTCCTGTTGCTGCTGCTTTGCCGTTCACATTCATCCGGTGGCGCCACTGTAAAGGGCAGGTATGGCCAGCCTTGTCTGACAAGGAGGAGGCCTGAATCCTGTTTAATTCGTCAATGATTCTGGGTTAAACTGGGGGCATCCCACTCAGCGGGGAGTGGGCAAGATAGCTAGGGTGCTTTGGGAAGAGGAAAGGGAGAGTGAGGCTGACGAAGGAAAGGAGGCTGTCGGGTGCAAGGCTCCAATTTTGAAATGTCAAAGGGCTGATTCTTCTATAAGCATAGGGGGGAAAGATCACTACAGGGAGAATGAGTAAGTGCTACACAGCCCTCCTTCCCTCCACTGCAGGGATTTCTTTTACACCCCCGTGTCAGTTGATGGGGGGAGGGTCAAGTGCTGTTGGTCTAATACTGACAACAGGACAGGTTTGGGACTGAGCCCACTGTGACTGTCAGCCTCTGTTATACAGAACAGCCAGAACTCTAAAATTGCTCTGTTTAACACAAAGCAGCGGGGAAACTAATTGGTAATCCAACAAGGGGTGTTAAATTTTGTTAAACTTTGACGAGCAAGGGGCTGAAGGGAGGACTGCTGCAGTAGTGCAAAAACTCCACTCCAACACAAGCCAAGCTGGGTGGGGGCTGTTCTTATGGTGAAGGGGTGCAATTCAGTGAGAGCTAGGCTCCACAAAGGGCACTGTGATGGGCTCGAGTTGGGTGGGGCAGGTGATGGATCTCTGGAAGCGGCGATGATGCTAGTGGAGGGGATTCTTCTGGGAGTCAGAACAGACTCTGCCATTGTGCCCAAAGGTGGCGTTCCTCTCTCTTACCTCCTTGTAGCATTTCTCCAGATGTTGCAGAAGTGAGGCTTGGCCATCTGTGACTATTACCCATGATCCCTGCCACGTGTTACTCTGCGTAGGTTCTTTTGAGGGCTGCAGATTCCCCATCCTGTACAAGTGCCCAGTATGAACTACTGCTTGGCATCAACATTCTTGAATGGTCATTTGGCTAGTACACCTTGATACCTGCCATGGGTATTTGCAGTGAGATATTACTGTTATAGTGGTGAGCAGTGGTAAAGTGCATGACAATAAAAGAGCTTTTGAGTTGCCTCTGAAGAAGCTTCATTTCGGTTGAGAACATTCCACCTTTTTACGTCTAATGCACTGTCCATGCATGAAAGAAAGCTTATTTCCATGGAAACATGAATCAAGATCCAGTGGCAGTCATCATAAGTGTACTGAAGAAGATCACCACGATGCAGGAGGAAACTGCCCTTTCTGTACATTTGAATTCAACGGACGCGGCCACCACGGGTTTTCAGTTCCTCTCTGTTTTCCATCCTGATGCCATATGCTGTGATGGGTGCCAGCTGGGCTGCACATCCACACGGTCCTTTGTTGCTTCTGTGAGTCGATTTCTGTTTTGACAGAAACTGGTAAATCTAAATTCAAAAGATGACACTTGGTCCCATATAACAAAAAGAGATAACCCGAATGTAATGGGTACCATTCCCTGGAGCTGGTAGAACCTTCCACGGGGATGGCTGGCCCTCCTGTCTTCAGTGGTATTTCATTTCAACCAAGTGATAGCACTGAGGGTGTGTGTGTGTATGCCGTGAGTGTTTTGTCTCTCCATGGGTGTGCACCTATGCAAAAATGATGGACAGTTGTGTGTGAATCTACACATGCGCCAACTTGAATGGTGTATGTCTGTGTGTAGGCTGCGGGCAGCTGCCCTGTGTCCACAGAGGTGAGGTAGTGCCTGACACCACAGGGGCAGTGTTGCTGCCCCAGCCTGGGGGTGTGTCCACTTTGAGGTAAATGGTAGCCTTCTTGGCATCTGCCTGCTCTCAGTGATGCCCATGGTAAAAAAAAGGCAAATGTGTATGGAAGCCTGGAGGGGCCACACTGAGCTGAGTCCGTGAGGAGAGGACTGTACAAACCCTGCGGGTAAGGGCTGTATATCGACACTGCTGTGCAGTGCATACAGTAAAATGAGGCATTCACGTTACTTTGAGGTGATGTGTGTTTTCCTGTTTATGTGTTTGCTTGCATGTGTGTGAGAGAGAGATACAGAGAGATTTATATCTATGTATAGAGAAACTGTGTGTGTATGTGTGTGTGTGTGTGTGTGTGTGAAAGATGAGCTTTGCTGTCTTGCTGGTGGTTGCTGCTATTCAAAGCCTCCGTAGAGGTTGTGTGTGAGAGATTTACTTTTGACCCCTGGCTCTGACTTTGCAGTCCACCTATTAAATCATGCTTCCCCCCTCTTTCTCTCTTAGTCTCTCTCTGCACCTCCCTTCTTTCCCCTTCCAAGTAACTCGCCTACTCTCCTCTCTTCTTTCTTTCTTTCCTTCCTTCTATGTAGTAACTCCTTGGAGAGAGAAGGACTTAATTGTCATTCATAAGATGTTGGGCTGCTGGCACTAGCAGCACGAGCAATGACAAGGCAAATCTGCTCATGTGTGTGTCAATGTGTGTGTGTGTGAGTGTGTGTGTGTGTGTGCACTTTATGTCACAGGAGCCGGTCCAGTGACACAAATGAAGGTAGATATGGAACTATGGTCTGCACGTTTTTCAAAGGTAGACAACACAATTTCATAAAACTGGAGTAGCTTTATATAAATATAGCACCGGTTTCACTGGGATCTTAAAAGATAAAGCCCAAAGAACATCTGTAACGGCTCAGATTTAGTTGAGGAATTGATAATGAACCAGGTCTGGTAGCTCTGCGCTTCTACAGCCATTATATAACAGAGAACATGCTTAAAGCATCTGCAGAAATTTCACCGTGCAGTGTTTGCTGATTGTGTGTGCCTGCATGACTGTGAGAAATAATGTCACTGATGTCCATATTCTCTAAATTGCTGCCCTCATAGGTGTTCAGAAATAATACTGAAAGGTGCTGGCCAGCATGGACGCTGGGAACATGGGCTTCAAAACGTGTAAATCTGTGACCACTAAAAAGAACCAGAGAGGGGGGATGGACCCCTGCAAAGAGCGCTGCTCTAAAGAACTGAGGTGGAAAAGGCTGTGGCTGTGTGTGTGGTGTCTTTGTGGGTGTGTGTGTGTGTGTGTGTGTGTTGTATATCGGTGTCTTGGCAAATGGCTACAACTCTTACTAGATAAGACATCATGCTCAGACAGAAGGGCCCCCACACGGATTTTAAAACAGGGGTAGGTAAAAGGAGAAGAACGAGGTGGAGGAGAGGGCGTTCAAAAAAACAAAATCCTCTGTTTGCTTGACTCTCCTGTTGCTGGTGTGTTGTTTCTGTTATCGTTGGTTCCAGTTTTTTAACCACATACTGCAAATGTAATGTCGGAGAAATGCAGTTTCCTGCCGAGAGGACTCTCCCTCCATCCTTCCTCTAAAGAAATGATGGCCCCTCCTATCTCCCAGTTTGCCCCAATTTCCTCTTCCCTTTGCGTGGTAGCAACTGTGTTTCACACCTCCTGGTCCTCGAAAACCTCCAGGAAGAGCGGGGGGAAGAGTTCATTGGGACACTCCACCTTCATGTGAAGGAAGCGGCTGGCGTGGCACGCCCCGATCATCCGCAGGTCCGTCACCTTCATCAGGAGCTTCGGCCAGAAATGGGGAATGTTGTGCTTGCGGTAGTTGATGTAGTGCTCGAACGCCAGCAGGTACGTCTCCTGGCACTTCTCGATCTTGTCCGTGCAGGTCAGACCAGAGCGGTCTGATTGGAGGATGAGGAGGGAAAGAGGAAGGCAGAGAGGAAGGACAAAAAAGGACAGGAGGGAGAACATGAGGAGAAATAGTAATGAACAGAAGAAAAGAAAAAGAGAGAAAGAGAGAAAGAGAGAAAGAAAGTTACCCAATAAGCAATAATCAGTACAGTGTAATTATGACTAAATGTCAACACTCTGGCAGGAAATTTTGACCTTCACTCAGCTCACTGAACACTTTCATGTGTTGTTATGTACAATTATTGTTGGGAAATATGGTTTGAACTGTCTGCAGCTGAATCCAGTTGAATCTGTTTGAATCTATTTGTAAGTTTTCTGAGTGCTATCCTCATTTATGTTCATTATCTCTACCTTTTTGAACTTGAATAACATGCAACCTGCACACTCTCTCCATCTATAGTACATTGTTATTTCATGTTTGTTTTGTCATGGTTTATTTTATATTTTACTGTTTTTCTCTTGGTCCGTTTTTATATTTTTTGTGTTTTCTCTAGTATATATTCTTAGTATATTCCTATATTGTGTTTATATTTTACTTTTCTGGGATATTTTCAGTGCACATAATCTTTTTCTAATATTATCTAAAATACTATATGTGACTGTTTGTGCAATGGCATAATAACTTGTTGCAACAAGTGGATTTCCCAGTTTGAGGTAAATAAAGTATATCTAAGTCAAGAGGTGGGAAGTAATGAAGTACAAATACTTTACTTACTAAGTAGATTTCTCAGATATCTGTGCTTTACTTGAGTTTTTGTTTTTCTGACAACTTTTGACTTTTCCTCTCTACATTTGAACACATATATCTGAACCCTCCCCCCTTACATTTTCTAAACAGACTTGTTACTTGAGTTTGAACACTTGTCTTTTTGGCTTTGCTCAGGACACTTTACCAACCCAAAATGTCGCTTTTTGACATTCTGGGTATGAGATTCAATTATTAATGAATTAATTCATTTTCTGGTGCGTTTAGGAACAGCTCGGACAAATCCTTCTGATTCTACCTTGAAGTTTAATAGTACTTGCATTATGTTAATATGATTGCAGAAATGTCCTTTAAAGGAAAACTTCTTATTTTTACACTTTGAGTACATTTCAGAACCTGTACTTAATTACTTTTACTTGAGTAAAGAAGTTGAGTCGGTACTTCTTCTTTTACCAGAGCTGTTTTTTTACACAAGTATCTGTACTTGTACTGAAGTAAAGAATGTGTGCACTTCTGTCAACCCTGCCTAAGTCCAAGTGATCACTGGTCACACCAGGAAGTGGCGCAGTGAAACTCATTCACAAGTCCTCACAACATATGTTGTTTTAGAAGTTTTGGCTACTTCTGCAACTTCTAATAAATGAATGAAATGGGATTGTGGTGGTGCATGGACTTGTGTTTTGCAGAAACAGAGGCAGGCACATGCCTCCCTCTACTAACGTGTGGATACCCTGAGAAATATTACATTGGCTCTTTTGCGAGAAGCCATGATTATACACATCCTCTTTCTTTACTTGAATCCTGTCATTTCAAAACCCTGAGCACATTATGAGATGTGTCCTAAATTTAAACAGCGTGAGAGTTTCTACACTGAGCAAACCAAGAGTGAGGCTTTTTAATCACATTTAGGATGAGCTTTAGATTTCCTCCTTTCAGCATTGAATATGTATGTGGACTTTTATCTTGAGGCCATAATTACATTTTGATTCACAAAGGGCTACAATATTTATACTGAGCAAAGCAGCAGGTGATAACTAGGAATGTGGACTGTGGTGGAATTGTACCTTCAAGAGCACTGACGACTGAAATTTACATGTACATTTTATTACGCTAAAATTTGCAACACTGACTGTAAGCATTGTCATGCAACTTTAAGCTTTGAAAAAGAAGCTTCAGTCAGAAGTTCTGAAGTCAACAACAACCTGAGCTCATGAGCAGCACTGCCTGCAACAGCGCCACCTCTGTGTCGTCCAGGTTGAACTGTGCCAGGCTTTTGCCCAGATCAAAGATGGCATCTGACACCACGCCCAGTCCGCCATTCTTCAGCTGCTCGCGCTTCACGGCCATTTCTCCGCTCAGTGTCAGCGTCTCGCTCTCTGGGTCGTAACGCATGGCGGCTCGCAGTGACATGATCTCCATGCAGCAGCCCTTCAACAGGATGATCTGGTCTTCACAAGGTAGCTGGTGGAAAAAGGATTTTTAATCTTTATTTAAACAAATTGACAAAAAAGGACAGAGCAGAAAGAAAAGTGTGAAAATGAGAAAGAGAGTGAAGAAGGAGGTGTCTGGTATTTGTTCTGATACAAACAGCTTTAATTCTTATACTATTATCAGTTCTCTTACTTGTTGCAGTTCACTTCTGGTCATAATTATTTAAGTAGTTGCTTCAATAATAACTGTCTACTACAAAAGAGAACACAAGGACTAATCATAAAGGGTGAAAGTTACTTTTTTCTTGTAAAAATATTGTCAATGAACAATTTAAATTTAGTGCACTAGGAGATAAATCGATGCTCAAAAAGAGAGCAAAAAAATATTTTTTTCTTAGTAAGTTCTGGCTTCCCTTAACAGTACAAAAAAAGAGGTTTAACTAAGTGAAAGTCGAGAATATTTCCATTTTTCCGTCTATCTTGCCGTTTAGTTATGTTTACAGTTAAAATCAGATGACCAATTTTCAAAAAATCTGCCACACTGACAAAATTAATTTCTGAAAAAAGTTTAAGATGAGTCCTCAAAACAAAAGATAAATAATCACCCACACTATAGAGAATGAGGGTGGGAATTGCAGGGTATCTCACGTGGCCCACAGTAACGATAATATCACGATACAGTGATTCTGCAATAGTTGATATATATTGCAAGACACTGATACAATGATACATCATGATATCTGAACTGAAGAATACAAAATGCGAACATTACATACATGAATACAAAAATTTTGTTTGTCCCATCGATGTTGTAAAAGCTGAAGTGGGTCGAGACTTCAGAATAAGAAGTGGCTGGTGCATGTCTTAAAATTCTTTTCACCGCTGTCCATCATTATTTTGTCCGGCCAATTCATTTCTGTTCAAACGGTTTGTCCACATTCATGTCGTAAGTGCCACAGAGAGGAATCATGAAGTAGTGACGCTGGTGAGTCAAATTTGAAGGAAAGTCTGTTTACAGCATCGTATTATTTTAATCAAAATATCAACATTTGGTGCCAGAGATTCGATAATCGATGATATATTGCCGTGTCAATATATTGTCCTGCCCCTAATAGAGAAACAGAGGGATGGCATGTGTTTAGGCGACCTTAGCATCACACTATTTATCTCAACAAAAAGCCAAGGGAACGTTCCCAGTGGGTTTGGATCATTGCAGAAAAAACGCTCAGCTGTGGACAAAAGTTTATTGTACTTACACACGTTGTTCAGAGAGATAATCTTCAAACAATTGATTGAACTAATATGTATTTGAATCATGACTCTTATTGGCAGAAGTAAAAAGTTCACTTTAAGTATTAAAGAAGTATGATGACGTTTAACTGTAGTCTCATTTAGCTGTTTCTTAGCAACCACCTCGTTTAAGAACCTTCAAAATTCATGAGTGGGGCATTTACTGATTTATTTAATATTAAAGAACAAAACATGCAAGTCTCTTGAGCTTGTGTTAACCACATTTAGGCATTCGACAATCAACATTTTTAAAAACCCCAGAGACTTTGAGGCGGGGGATGCAAACTCATTTCCAGGTTTTAGGACTCCACAGTGCAGCTTCCTCCACAGAGAATAACAAGAATAATACTGCTGAACATTTGCCATTTTTATACCTGACTTAAATAGGACTGATTATCTGGCATCTGTTAATACTGAAGCATTATGGCCATGACTAAAGGCACAGAACAGGTGCATTCAAAACTTCAAAACTGGATGAAATATTTCACTGTTCCTCCCTTTTTGTGTGGCTCAGCCACACTTATTAGCATTAGCATCCTATTTCACCATAATGTAAGTACAATACATGTGTGTCCAGGAACTGAACTGTCCAATGAAAACAAAAAACCTCAGATTTAAATTCAGCTCCTGACATCCTGCCTTAAAGAGAAAACCACTAAATCACTAGTGGTCTGATCATTTGACGACTTGTGTTTATTGGAACACCTGTGTTTTCAGAACATCGAGTTCTCACATCTCAACCATAAGTCTGATGTTTGGAAAAGATGTAAAAGCTGGAATGATACTTTAAACAGGGATTCAGTGAAAACAAATGAAGAAAAGCAGAAATAGAAGAAAAGAGGAGAGAGACATGAAGATGGGTTGAAAAGAGGCAGACATGATTTAACCGATGAATGCAGATGATGACTAATACACCCTGATTTACATGGATATTAGAATCTGCGGGTTGAAAGCCATTTGATTAAACCTACAGATTATGATGTGCCGAATTAAATCTCACCTTAATGCACGTATGTTTCATATTTCACCACTCTTGACTGCTAAGTAGATTAATAGGCATTTATTGGCTTGATTTGTCTTGTAAATTTGTACCTGGAAGGTGTGATTAATGTTCAGTGGCTCAGTGAGAACTGGCTTTGTTTCTGTGCATTCTTATCAGTAATTCACTGCAGTGAGCTCCACTCTTCCTCCACCTCTTTCATCCGATTAAAAAGGCTTCTTTTGCAATATAATCTATTACATTGTGAATAAAAGATAACGCATTTAATATGACTGATTATCGGCGTTAGTGTTTGGAATACTGAAACTCTACATCCATTTCTGCTTCTCTTTAGTTTCTTCGTCTCTAGAATTTAAAGAACATCAAGCAGCAGTGTAAGGATTTTTTTTCAAGCTGACGTCTCCATCGTTAAAGCAACGATTGTGTAATAAAAGAGCAAAGAATGAATTTCACTTTTTACGACCTCGACTTCCAAAAGTATCTGCGATTTATGTCTGCAACACCAGTGTGGATTAAAGTTACAATTTTCCTCTCCTGCAGTTCATTACACCCCAGACTCCCACTCATTCAGCTATTCTCTCTTTCTCTCTCTCACACACACACTGCAGCTGTCCCACTCGACAATAACTCAGCTTCCTTGATAATTATCCAATCACACAAGGTCTCATTACAAGCAACAGAGACAAGAAACATGATTACACGTTGCTAATTAAGGCGGAGCAGACGGGAGCAGGAGAGCTTCTCTGATTGTCACCAGCAACACAAGCCAGACATACAATGTAAGCGCAACGGCAAAGTGTAAATTATTGCGCATTAACCTGTGAGTTTTATATGAGCATCACACACTTGCAGACTCGCAGGATGACAGGAGCTTGGCTGCGTCTGCTGTGTGTTACAGTTCTTTGCATCATTAACCAGCCACTCACCTCCGAGAACATGGGCAGTTTTTTGGCAAAGTCAACGACACGGGTGATGGCAGGAGTGATGATCTTGGTGAACTCGCTGAAGGCCTCCAGGTCCACCTTGTCTCCGTCTGATGTGGGCGCGACCGGGGACTGGCCAATTTTTTCTGGCTACATGGGGAAAGAAACAAAGGCAGCTGACTGAAGTGGAAGAATGGATCTCCCTAAATGTCTGTGTGCCTTCAGCGTTGATGCTCTGCACTCTCTTGAACAGAAATTATGCTGAAGATCCAGAAAAATCCGTTCCCCTGCCTCAGAGTCTTATAGGGATATTTGTACCATTCACAACAGAGAAAGTGCAATTCATCA
>JAQFJB010000014.1:342272-352430 GCA_029874875.1 Naso minor
AGTCACAAATAAATGCACAAACGTGAGCAAAGCAACACACACACACACACAGACACACACACAGAGCCACTGGCAGATCTTTGCACTCCGCACATAAATGTGTGTGACGTTCCCATGACATATAGGCTTGTGTGTGTGTGTGTGTGTGTGTGTTTGTGTGTACCAAGGCGTGGTGAGAGCTGTGACTGGCAGTGTCAGTTGGGCTCTGCCTTTTGGCTTTGTTACAGATTTTATACGAGGAGGGGGAGGGCGGGAAGAGGATGGTGGGAAAGGGAAAAAAAAGAGGAAGAGACTGAGAGACGAGAGCTGGGGGACACGAGTAACATTTGGGCCAAATTGGTTTTTACATACCGTTGAAGAGCTCAAGCGCTTTTTGTTGATAATAAAAATCCATTTGAAATCGAAATATTAATTTAGATAGAGGAGGAAAAAAACAACACAGTCAACTGAGAACTTGAGTGAAATATCTAGAAAAAAAGGGCACAAGTGCATTTGCTAATGAAAAGAAGAAAAAGGTTAAAACTCAATCCTTCAGCGGGAAAAAGAAAACATCAAGACCAGAAGACAACAGGAAAGTAACACAGTTATAATAGTAGTGGAGCAAAATGGGGGAGGACGCAGGGGAAGATGAGGTTTGATAAGGTGGAGTAAGACAAACAAGAGGAGAACCAGGCTGAAAGAAAGATAACAAGGACATCAGAGAACCATCATATGGGAAAAATGTCAGCTCCAGTGTGTTGGCAGGGCAAGTAGTGGCAGCCGGATCCCCGAGCCAGCCTGCTGTGACTGTGTTTGGAAGCCAAGCCCAAAATCAATACTGCTGCAGCTCTCCGGCTCTGGCTGCCTGCCCCTCCCGCAACGGGCCCTGCAATATCTCCACCAACAAAACCCAGGAAAGGGAAGGCGATTTTTCTAGTATGGCCGAGTCAAGATAAATATTTTGTCTTCACAAGTTTCCCCGCATTATATCTGCCCTTTCGTTTTTTTATCAAAGTGTGTGGGTCAGGCTGGTATGAGTCAGGTCCCTGAAGGAGCCTCAGGATTGTTTCTCCGAGGTCCTGACATGACAACAGCACAGGGAGGCGACATTTGAGACCGTAAACACTGAGGACATCAGGAGACAAGGAAGTATACACTGATGCTGAAGCTGGAACAGCAGCTGTTACTAAAAAAACTAGCTGAATAGATTTTGTGTGACAGCTGCAGTGAAATAATCTCACTAATCAATTCAACACTAACGGTGAATTAGTCATAATGGAGTGAACTGCCTTTTAAATTCACATTTTATACATATCTCTCCGCCTAAATCATAACTAAATGGATTATACATTTTTTGCTTTAAGGCTGGATTGCATCAACAAGGTTGAACTTTTAAACTGGATCGAATAATGGTTCAAGTTTAAATTCTGTTGCACCAAACTTTAAAACTAGCTTCATTTTAAGAAAGATTAAGTTAACCTCAGTTTAGTTTTTACTTTAAACTAAAATTAAATTTATTTCTTTTGCACCAAAACTTTAAACTCCAATTTAAACTGTGACCGCAGCTTAACTTTTGAGGAGGTTTAACTAATGGTTTTAGTTTAAATTCTGTTGCACCAAACTTTAAAACTGGCATAAATTTAAGAAAGATTAAATTCAAACCTGTCTTTGTTTTTACTCAGTTTATTCTGTTGTGCTAAAACTTTAAACTTATCTGGGTTTAACTTTTGACGAGGTTCAATTTTTTACAATTGCAGTGGGGTTTTTTTTAAAGGATTGACAAAAATAATCAAGCTCCTCTTAGAATATTAAGAGACAAACTCAACCCACTTGAGTTAATGATGATGAATTTTATTTAAATACTTATTTACACATTTGTTTATGTTAAATTCGATAAGCACGTTTGTCTCTATTGATTAAACTCAGTTTAAATTCAGCTTAAACAAATAAACCTAGTTTAACTAAAACAAGATGGATTTTAAATGGTGCAACAGAGCTCTGCTTAATTTTTAATCCAGATTAACTCATTTTAAACCCAGTTTTATTTAAGTAAGATTGAAGCAATTTTCAGAGTAAAAAAATTTTTTGTTGGTGCAATCCGTCATAAAAAAGTTTATTTAAATAAAGCTTACTCTTTACTAAATGAGACTTACGAGCAGTGAAGGTCCTGCTTCAACCTCATTATAATGGCCGCACATCTGGCTGTGTGTGCTCTCCTTCGAAGAATATAAACGCACACATTAGACAATAATCTGTTGTGTCCCAAACGTCTCTTGAAGTATCAAAGTCGGGTTGAGGGTTCAGGCTCCCACAGGAAGCCCTGACATCATTACAGTGAACGTAATTTGATCTAAGAGCACCATAACCGTGCCCCTCGGGCAGACATATTGTCATACTTTCCCAGTTCAAATGGACCACAGCAGATAGAATATGGTACAAGATTCCAGCAGTGATGCAGAGAGACAGGCAACACGCCTGCTGGGAGGGAAAACATGTGGAGAGCACCGGCCAGGGAGATGAATTTTATAGATGCCAAATCAGCCATCCTTTAGACTCAAATTTTTATGTTACTGTTCCTCCCACCCAATCTCCTTCAATATCACTCTCTTTCTTTCTGTACTTGCTTCTTTCAGCTCAAGGGATTCGGAGCTGTCACTCAGACAACGTGCTGCATGAACAAGAAAGCAGATGGAGCAGAAGGCTTTCGTTTATTGATGACAGTTGCCAAGATGTTTTATTTTTCCTCTTTGGAGGTGACAAATCGAAAGCGTAATGTGCACAAGGCGGCAGTGAATCATGTACAACTGGCTTCTGTGCAGTCACTCAAACGCCTGCATTAACTGCGGTGAGACTGACAGGTACAATTTGCTTTTTCCTAAAAAGAAAAAGAGTCCAAAAATGTTTGAAACGCGGGTGAACAAAATGCGGGGAAACTGATTTTCAAAATAACTGGTTCCCTGCGTTCAGAGAGCTTTTCTCCTTTAAAGGAGAGGTGCGTTTCTAAAGAGGTGGAGGTTTGTTTCTTAGCTGCCACTTCAGAGTCTCCCGCCATCAAAAACACCACCCATCAGTTACTCACCAGTCATACTCTTCACCGAACATTGGCTGTTCTTCCTCTTCCTTTTCGGGCCATTGAGCCACCTGAGAGAGAAGAGAGAAAAAGAAAAGAGCAATAAGTAACAGTGCATGGAAATATATGACACGCTTCTGCATCTGGATACATTGCAATCCAAACTGGATCTGTCAGATCACATCTGGAATTGCTCTGGCCCGCCGTGGGATCGGATCTCTGCCAGGTGTGGAAGCAGTCTGCACATTTTAGCCACGTTTGAAAAAGCCCGACAATTCGAAAGGTCATCTTATTCCACTTCCTCTGGCTGTGTCAAAATGCCCAGCAAACGGCAAAGACAGAACAAATTTAAAAAATGTCACTCAGCTCTTGAATCATGCAAATAAGAAACACCTTATTCAAGGACGAAGTAATTGGATGCAATTATTTAGGCAGTGTATCCAGGTAAAAATCTGTGTTAATATCAAGTATATGGGATATGTGAAGAGCACGAACATACAACAATAAACATAAACCAAACAGTGAGAAGGAATTATCATCATCATCATTATAAGCATCACCAGCACAGTTCAGAAACTGGCAAAAGTTCATGGCAAAAGAAACTTGAAAAACCTCCTAAACTTTTTTTTTATATCTGTCCTTCGATTTGCTACATCCCAATACCAGCTAAGCATCTGCTGGTGTGATTAGGTTGAAAAACAGAAGCACGGCTGCCAATACTATAATTTCTAACGGAGGAGTAATGGAGCTCTTTGTGAGTGTTTACTCATAAGCACTGTGTCAAAGGAGAATGCAGCATTTGTGACAACAAATGCTTGTATTTGGCAGAAAAGCTCCGTTCTCGAGGGTTTCTCACGCACTGAATCCAAGCAGCAAGAAAACGACTTTGTGGGAAATACAATTATTCCTCCAAAACAACTCTAATTATTAGTGCTCACAAGGGAAAAGCTGCAGAATAACAAGAAAAACACAAAAACTGCAACTCCAATAAGAAAGAAAAAAAAAGCGAAGCAACACTCAACAGGCATGTGCACAGAGCAACACACCTGCAACCACGCTGACACATGTGAAAGGCATGTAAGGCACAGATGGGAGCTCAACACTCTGAAGGGAATTATGAACGGCAGAGATAGATGAGGGATAGAGTTAAGTGGAGGGGAGGGGAAAGAGACATTTCTGAACAGACAGGATGGGAGAGAGTCAGCGAGAGCGTCTTTTCACTGCGGGATGTGCTCGAGCCTCCTGCTCCGCTCCCACTTGAAGGCAGTTTAATCGCAGCTCCAGGAGAGGGAGCAGGACTCCATTAGCACCATAAATCAAAGGAGGTCCCACTCTGTTAAGATGCACTGCACAGACCTACGGGCAGGGAGCTGCATTACAGAGCGTTCTACAACATGAGGAGGAGAAGGCGCCTCCTCTGCAGCTTTGTCTGACGTTTTTACCTTTTGACTCATTCTTTTTTTTTTTAGTTTCTTCTCAAATAAACTGAAAAGGGATTATTTGTGCTTTTGGGCTAAATATATTACTTCATATCTGTATTCTATTCGAGGCACGAGAGCTTTGCACTCAGCCTCTTGTGGTCACAAGCAATTATTACAACAACAAATACTTAACAAACTGATCCTGACAACTTTTCTTCAAACACACACACAAAAATCTTTTTATAGGAATTTTAAAACAACATCCTTACAAACTTTTTTCTTGTTTTGAAGTGACAAACATCACACACAGAAAATGTTTCACCAAAATGTATTTTTCTAACTTGCCTCTCTGGGCTTCCGTCGTGTCCCGGCTGCATTAAATATGAAATGCCACAAAGTACTGACCAGACTGTACAACACAGCACTTAGTACACATAGAATATTATATATTCTCCTGTCTGTTTTTTTTTTTAAACTTTTAGCCTTTTTCCTTTATCATGTTTGCTACTTGTTGTGTTTTTCAAAGCCAGTTTACCCCGGGGATTAATGTTTTTCTGGTTTTGATTCTAATTTGGATCATTTCTATAAACAAAATCCTTTAGAAGAGTTAGTTAGCAGTACTGTGAAGGAGTGGAAATTTCTGTAAATTGCATAAGTATGTAGAATCAGTTAGCTGGAGATCAAGCTGTTCACTAAGAAAGCTATGACCATAACATATTTTCCTCTGAGCTTCATTTCTGTTGAACTCAGCATGGCTTTCTGTAGACACACTGACATCTCTGATTATATTCTCATGTGTTGCTTGAGAATACACGGTATGAAACTGGGAGCAAGTGGTTGATTTCTTTCTCCAACTTTATTTTTTCTTTGAATCCTCAGATATAGAATATGTTCTTTGCAGAGTTCATATTTCTTCATTTAGCTTTTTTCTGATGAGGCTTCTTTACCTTTATTTTCATATATTAAGACACAGTCTGTTAATTCCCGACATGTACTGACATGATCAGACAAAGAGCTTTTATGCTGCGTGACTCAGCTGTTGCCGACGAACGATCAAAAGCTTCTGCAGAAACATTGTGTGCATTTTCAAAACTTCTCCTACACGCCCAATTTAAAAAAAAAAAGTTGGGACGCTTTATCAAATACAAATAAAACAGATTGTTATCGCCTGCAAACAAACACTTTTACAAAATGTTTCTGAGTGTATTCACTAATATTCTTTACACACAAACATACATTTTTTAATATAAATCTGTAAATATGTTTTCAATAGACTATATTTCAAAAAGGATAAGTATATTATCACATCCTGTTTTACAGTTTTTACGTTTCACACCAGTAAACTATGTTTGCCAGAAACATAATAATAAAACTGCTCGTACCTTGGCTTCAACTATAGCACTGTTTTGTTCTCAGTTATGGCTCCCTTTGCCCTTTTCAGAATATATCAGATGGCTTAACAGGGCATAATTAAAGCTCTTAAATAGCTCTCTGAGTTAAAGCTTGATTTATCATAATTGTTGTGCATGTAGCATCTTCTCACAAACTCATCTGTGGCCCAACTGAAGGGTATAATGTTCCTGTCATGGTGGGATGTGGGAGGAAAAATGGAGGGCATCTGGAAGGACAACTGTCACCAGAGGCTGGAGGAGTGAGGATGCTCACCTGCAAGAGCGAAGTTGGCAAATGTTCCATGTTTGCCGACTGGAGAAATAAAAGAATTAAAGCTTTCAAGGCAGCAGAAAGATAAGGTAGAGTTTTCACTGCCACTCAAATGTAAATGTCACTCCCTCTGCCAGCTGGCTTCCACATCACTCCATACAGCTGCTGGAGGCGACAGCCATCAAATTGTCAGCAATGTGACAGTTCACATCTCCGACGTGGCAGCATGTTGTTTAAAGATGGAAACATAGGCTAACTTGATAAAAACAGTAACACTTTAAGGTCTCTGTCACTCCTACAACAACAACTTCTCTCCGCATCACATCTCAACAACAGGTCCCTCGTAAGGAAAGATGCCGCAACCTCAGCTTTGTTTCCCCTCAGCTGAGCTGCACAGACTTCTGTTTCGTCAAGCACAAGTTTGACATGAAACAACAGCCGGAGAATTGGCACAGCAATGACACAAAATAAAATGACAGTATAAATCACTGCTCTCTGAACAGGCTCCAGTTCTAACCTCAACTAAGATCTGATCAATCCCAAAATAGCAATGATGAAAATATTCGCAGCCTTGCTGCTAAAAAAAGAGCTTAGCACTCCTGGCGGAGCCTCAGAAGTGATTTTTACTGCTCTTAAAGCCCTCGGTGAAGAGAGAGAAACGGTGTCAAGTGGCCCTAAGAAGCAAAAAGAATTTAAAAAAAAGAAACCATCTGCACAGAAACACACTGAATGAAAAGAAACCGTTCAGGGTGAAAGTTCCCACTTCTGGTCAGCTGCACAGCAGGAGGTGACATCTTAAACAATAATTAAACTTCTTGTCGAACATGATGGTCTGAAGCACTACTCTAAACAAACAAGCTAAGAGAAAATGTAATTTGGATGCGAGCACACAAAAAGGCACAGCTGCTGAACATGTGTGCCAATACAAATAGGTCGGTTCATTGATAAGGGCATCATGCATGATTGAATATTTTCTGATGGAATCAGAGTTTTTGCATGTCTGGGCACGGCGCCGAATGCTGCATAAGTAAACCACAGAGAGCTTTTTCAATTCCTAATTTCCAAACTCTGGAGGGATATGGATTGCAACACACCTCTAAATATGCAAAGTCCCTCACACTGCGCCTCTCGGCAACCTGAGCCAACCTAACAGAAACGAGCAAACTGTACTTACACTCCAGCACAAGCACACTCACAGCATCAAACTCAAGTTGTTGTGTAAGAGAAAACAGTTTGATTCCTATGGTCCAATAGCTGTGCAGAACACGTACACATGTTGCACAACTAAACGCACACAGAGCCCAGAACAAATACAGAGCAGGACAATTTAAAAAATGAGCCAAAAAGATGACATGAAAAGACTTACAGTGCTGACCTGATGACGCAGCGGGATTGTAAAATATGCATGGCAGACGAGTTTGTAGTTGACGCTACAGATGTACCAGACTTGCTGCTATGCAGCCCTCATGCATGGACTTAGTCTATCTGTTTTCACTCTCTTACACCCTGATGTCTCCACCAGTTATGCTATCTTTAGCATGCTGACCCACTCAAATACATTCTGCCTCTCCCTCCCTCCCTCTTCCACAGTCTGTGGGACTTTCTTGCTCTGCTGGTAGTACCACCCGTCAACCCTGATTGGAGGACAGCCAGTGTCTCCACCTGTGACTTTGACAGCACTGTAGGGTGCGTCAAGCAGGTAATTGCGGGGCTGTCAGGCAACTGACTGCTATCAACTATTTTAAGACAGCACAGGTTTTGAACAAGCTAGAGCAGAGCAAGTGACTGTACAAAGATACCAGAGAGCAAAACAAAACAGAGATCGGCACCAGTCACAGAGAACGAAATGTCCTTCCAGAAGTTGGCTCACTGAAGGATGAGGTTGGCGTTATTCTGTTTGTTTGCTCGTTCTCAACAAATCCCATAAAAGAAAGATCAAAACCAACATGTGTTTGTCTGCCTCTCATTTCAGCATTTTTTTATTCAGTGAGACAATGCGTACCGAGTGAGACAAGACACATCGCAACACGTTTGGTGTTTGACAGGGTTGGCATACAGACGCAAACATGCATTACTGCATGGAAACAGCAGATTTGAATAAAAATTTAGAGTGATGTGACCGCAGTGGAGAAGTGTTTTAAGATGTATCACAGATGGTTTTGAGACTTCTGAGTGTGTTTGTTGGTGTGAATGTAATTTAGAACTGCAGAAATTAAGAGATTAAAAAAAAAAAAAACAAATTAAGAGGAGATAGAGGAGTATATATATAAATTTGAAGAAAAAAAGGAAAAAAGGGAGTGAAATTTCCTCTGCTACACAAACATAGATTCATTTTTAAAAAGGTTCCAAATATTTCCTGCAACAGCTGATCATCGCAGTGTTTTTGCCAATTATTACTTAAACAGGAGCAAATGGGTTGGGGAATATTTCTAGTTGCAAATCAAAACCATTTGCTGCTGTCAAGAGCGTTTAAGGGGGCTTTAATCAAAATGATAAAGCATGTGTGTGTTCATGATAATGAAGGAAAAGGTCACTCAGTGCAACGCACGGCTCACTGACGTGTTTTTAATCGGTTTTGGACAAACAATAGATTTCTATGGCAAAGAGGGAGAAGATAGTTTAGGTTTGGGATACATTCAAAATACTTTTTGGTCAGATTGATTCATTGTGGGTTTTGGTCTTGTCTTGGAATTTGTTGACAATATGGAAAAAATAGAATATTAATAGCTTTATTCTTTAAAACGTCAGTTCACCAGAATTATGAAGAAAAACAAACAAGACATTTACCTCTGTTGGTGTGCACATAGTTTTGGTTTTAAGTATTGTAGTTCTGAGGTTTCTACCTTCTTGCTGCTCATGCAATGGAAGTAAATTCAATTTCACATCACAACAATCCGCAGTATGTTCAACAGTGTGGTGTCTTTCCAGAAACAATGTCCCGGACGAATACTCCCTGTAAAGCCTGTTGACAGCGAACTCTAATGGGATGTGTTGCTGTTGAAATTTTGCATGATTCATTTTCATAACCCCGACCGCCAATCACTTCACTGTATATGGCTGGTGCCTGAAATCTCACAGACAGATACTTAAGAAGCAGTGGGAATTAAACCAAAACTATCTGCATGTCTACATATCGCTTGAAGAAAGTGAGCATACATGTTTATTGTTATTTGGCTGAACTGACCCTTTGTGTCAATAATGGGAGACTGAGAGGCATCTGCTTTGAAGCTCATGCTCCTTAAATAGACAAAAGAAGACAAAGACAGTGAGAAAAGTCCAGAGAATTATATCCATAACAGTGTCTGAATGAGGCCCCCTGTCCTGTGTTTAGTGGGCCACAGTGGTCTATTGTTCAGCGAGCATGCTACGGGCCTATAGCTGTAGCTGTACATCCAGTGCTACTGAACACTTTGTTCCCTAGTGTGTCCCACCACTGTCGAAATTACAGGCTGAGCTCGAAGGGGATACAGCATGCCACTGAGTGGAAGCCAGACAACTCCCTCTGTCCAAATACACAAGTGTACAGCAACCCACACATAACTAATAATATACACACAGCCAAATCCTCAAATATATACAGCTCGTTACATCATGTACTATGGAATTAAAAAAAAGACTTAGCAGGCTAAATTACTACATTTGGCCTGTATTTAGCTGCCTTTATTTCACATCCCAACAGCGACATTAAATGTGTTTTGCATCTAAAAATCATTTTCTATACTTTTCTAAAAGTTTCTGGAGTGATAAACAATGTGAGTAAATATTAATATATCATCCTCTGAGGCCTACCAGATTGGATACTTTGCGAGAAACAAAACCAGCTGTTAACAAGGTTTAAGACCGTTCTGTTTACCAAGTGAGCACTCGACCCTGCCACTTAGTTTCCATGACAATTGACAAGTTTTCTACAGGCAGCTCAGCATGATATGTCAGAATATTACCAATTGAATGGACTACTGTAAAATTTTGGCAATATTTTGAAAATTGCAAAGATAAATAAAGGCATTGCTTCATCCATTACCAGCT
>JAQFJB010000014.1:366793-383291 GCA_029874875.1 Naso minor
GTGCGTGTGTGCACGCGCATGTGTGTGTGTGTGTGTGTGTGTGCGTGTGTACACACACAAACACACACACAGGCTGTGACTGCATGGGTAACTTTGTCCAACTGTGCCAGCAATCTGGGCAATCACTCTGCTCTGCACTCCTGTCTCCCTCACTTCATCTCTCTGCTGCACCCATACAGGTGCTGTTGCCATGCCAACAGCCCCGGGAGAAGCCGTATTAGAGATAAAGCAATAGGAATACCCCCAGAAAGGCCACAGCAAGGGCAGGATTGTAAAAAAAATTGCAAAAGCTCTCAACATTTTTGTGACTGAATAAGGAAAAAGCTGGCACAGACATGCATACACACTCTTCTTACGTTCTGGAAAAAACAACCTTAATGTTTAAAATATCTATCAAGATACCTCTCAATGACATTTGCGATTAAATGTCACATGAATTAGCATTTCAAAGGCAAATTTGCATGTGTGTACTAGTGCATTCAGTGTAGCAAAAGCATGCCTATCACAAAGAATCTTATGTTGTCTAGTGTTTGTTTGTGTCGTGCACTCAGATTTTTTGAGTTCACAAACAGGGCTGGGATCCATTCACCATCCTAAGCTCAAATAAACAAACCAAACTTGCATCACAAGTTTAAATAAGGGGACTCACCAGTTGAAATAAATAAAATATGTGAAAATTTCTACAGCAAAATTGTGATTTATTTCCGGGGGGGGGGGGGGACGCAGCCCACAGCTCGCCTGGTTTCTTTACTGAAACAGGTCTTTGTGTTTCTGTCCCAGGCTCTTATCAGTTGTTGAAAGTGGACTTCAGCAGGAAAAAAACTATAGAATTGTAGACTTGGCAGTTGGGTGTGGCTTCACTGTGGCTGCACGTGGAGCTCAAGGGTACAGGTGGGTCCTCTGAGGTCAAGCACCCTGAGTATGAGGCAAGCGAGCACAAATATAACCACTGCAAAGTGAAAAAACAGCGAGTTATTCTCTGAACTTTAAGCCGACCTTTCTTCTTAATGCTGTTTAGCTTGTGCTCAGTATGGGGCAACATCATCAGCTGTCTGGCCCAGATACAGCAGGTCCAGGCTTTGCAAGATACTATACATGTCTAAGCAGTGCCTGCCACGCGCACGCATGATGCTAACTGGCCTCCTGTCACCATGTATGAGATGACACCAGTGACAACACTGAGGCCATTCTGACCATATTTGAGATCTCAGCACTCGCAAGTCGTTTGCCTAAAGAGGAGTGAGCTGTGTCAGGCAGTTATTCAGGTCATGTGTGTGTTCCAGACTCTCTTCCAAGTTAAAGAGGACAGATGTACAGATGTAAAGGCGAGGGAGTGAAAAAACATCAGGGTCTCGCTGATTACTGACCATGACGGTTTGACCCAAGGCTGCAGAAGAGGCTTTGTGAGAGTCTACTTGATTTATCTTAAACTACTAGTACGATCCACATGATTGCAGTCCCTTACTTTTCAAAATAAAACAAAATGAGCTCTTTCAGATGTATTTTTCTCTCCTTTATTTTTTATTATTTAACTTGACTGCCGGTTTTGTTTCATATTTTCATACTGCAAGATTAAAACCTTTCTATATTATTGCAAAATAAGCTGCAGGAAGAAAAAATGTCCTTTAAAAACAGCAGTAAGGGCTGAGCTACAGCTGAGGGAGAAAATGAGACATGTTTTAGCCTTTAAATTGCTTTCAGAGTGTTTTCATATCTGCATCTCTGTTCAGGGATTTTTATGCCTTTATTAATAGGAAAGCTGGAGATTTTGACAGGAAATGGGGAGAAGAGAGAGAGAATGACATGCAGCAAAGGGCTGTAAGGTGGAATCGAACCCATGGTCGCTGCAGAGGGGACACAGCCTCTGTACATTTACTTAACCAACTGAGCTACCCTGACCTAACCTTAACCCCAACCCTAACCCCAACCCCAGGACTTTGATCCAATTCTTGCAGGAGGAGCGAAGGAGCTGACCTGAGTGCACTGTACACTCACAGAAAACATTTTTTTAAATTTTTGATGACAGAAAACTAATTTAGATTGTTATTGATAAGAATTTGAATTTAACTTTTTTTATTCTTGACACGATTAAACGGGAAAGAACTGTTCCTTTAACTGCTCTTGTACCATACAATACTTTCGTAAGACACATGTGAACAACCAAACACTCACATACACACACACACACACAGTCCATACTCCATGTCACCTTTCTCCCCCCAAGCCTTTCCATTCATCTCCACATCTCTGTCACCTCTGTAATGAGCAATAAAATGCATACTGTAAAGAGACCACAGATGCACACACACACACACACACACACACACACCACACATTCACAAGGACCAACATGGTCATTTCTTACATACAACCCCCTCCATCCCTCCCCTCCCATCCATGGGTGTAATGAAGCCTACAAGGCCTGGTGAGGCCCCTGGGTGCCCCTGAGCCATGACTACACCCCCCTCACATTACAATCTCAATCTCTTCCTGACTGGACGCAGCAGAATCAGTGAAAGAGGAGAATGTGGTAACTGAGGAGGGGGACTCAGACTGTGGAGCCAACAGGCTGGAAGGTGATTTTCTTGGCAGAGAGTCCAGTTGGGGCTACTGAGCACCACGGACCCCCGATTCCCACCGACTCCCACCCGAACGCCTGTGTGGTCCTGGATCTGATTAGCGCCGAGCCCTCTCATACACAAGACACACACAACAAGGTACAGCTGCCCATGTGTGAATGCTAACATAGGTTAACGTTTACAAATACACCTCACACACACACACTGGCAGGCAGTGTACATGTGCTGCACAGATGCAGTGAAAAACAAACTCCCTAATGTTCAGAGAGTCAGTTGTTATCTGAGCAGTTACAGAATAGATCAAGAGGAGAGGCCGGTTATTGTTTTTCAACTCATAAACTCAACGTGGCGATAATAAACAGAACGGTCGAGGGGAGAAGGAGAAAAGAAGCAGTCGAAGAGTTTTCACTGCAAACATCCCTAAGGAATAAAATTAAAGTTACTCCATCATTTCATCTTTTTTAAGCTTTCTCCCTTTTTCCTTCAAACACTCACACAAAAAGAGAGCAAATTCAGAATTAGCGATAGGCAACTGAAACAGCAGTGTATGTACATGAGAGATGTTTTTCTGTAGTGTGTTTGAATTCATCTGGAGTTTGCCACCAGTGTGTGTTTGCTCCAAGAACTCGAGCCAAATTGTGTCCATGTGGCATCTATACATAACACGTCCACGTTGTATCTGTCATAAAAAAAGTAACAGCAGAAGAAGACAGAAATGTGTTTGAGCTGGATGTCGGGATGAGTTTTCAGCCGCCCGAACATGTTTTTGGATCTCAGTGAGTGTTTGTCAGAGGTGCAGTTTAGAGTTTTGGTGGAAGGCAGCAGAATGAACGACTTGTGCTCCAGGATGTGTGTTCAGACAAGCTCCACCTGTCAAACGCATCTGCAGCGAGTCTATTCCTGATTTTACTGCATGTGTGCTGACGATTTATCAACGGTCACCTCAGTGATTGTCCAAATTATTTCAACTATATTATTACATTAAATTTCTTAATGTGGGTGTCACACAGAGTTAAAGCACAGATCACGTTAACCAAGTATTTTTTTTCCGTCATTGAAGAAAATTTTTAAGGTTGTCAGTCATTTTGACAGATTGTAATTCGTGCCCCTGTCCAGTTGGTGGCAGGTGTGTC
This sequence comes from Naso minor, assembly GCA_029874875.1. Taxonomy (NCBI): domain Eukaryota; kingdom Metazoa; phylum Chordata; class Actinopteri; order Acanthuriformes; family Acanthuridae; genus Naso; species Naso minor. The sequence continues at coordinate 370,506 of JAQFJB010000014.1, forward strand.
AAATTAATTAGCTAGTGATTAGAGTCTTGTCTTCATCTCAAGTTTTTCTTTGACTTTAGCTATTGCAATGTCACGGCAGCTAAGTGTCCGAAATTTCTTTAAAAAGTCCAATAATTGTGATGGTGTTGATAAACAATGTGAAAAAAAACAAGCAGGTGGCAGCGAGAAGGAAAACGTAAATGAGCCAGACAGCAAGTTCTGTGGTATCATGCTCTCACAGACAGACACGCAGACCGTCTCCATTTAGTGCACAGAGTACATCGTGGAGGTAACTAAACGTATCAAAAAAAAAGATTCCCTTCTGAGTATGTGGGCATCATCGCTGACCTGGACACCGTACTCAACACTTCTCGCTACCCAGGCGCTGACAGAGCGTTGAAGAACAATGGACTGGAGGCCTTGGAGCGCTTCTGTGACCACTACAGATCACAGAGTGGTGCAGCTGTGCCACTGGAGCAGAAGGAGCGCATGCAGTGAGATTTCGAAAATTAAAATGGAGACGAGAAGTCGTCAGTCTGAGAGAAAAAAACAAAACCCGACGACAATCGCCTCTGCAGCAATCACGCTTGATGCAGTTGATTATGCGCAAGCGAGCGCACAGCTTAAATCCATACGAGCCACGACGAAAGTTTGAGCTCAGGCTAACCACAGCAGGTCAGTTCAGTTGAATTCAGTGATTTTTATGGTCTGTGGTTTGTTCAGGATTTAAATGTAATGGTCTAATTTTGTAAAACTGCATTGTTCATTTGCCTGTTTATACACAATGACACAATGTGTTTGGTGACCTCCGCTGTTACTGTGTGGGAAAAATCATTCACCTGCTTTGTGTGGTGTTTTATTAAGTTCATACAGCATTAAAAGTCCGAGAAAAATGGGGACGTGTCGTATTAACACAGTGCACGATGGGTGTCTAAATGAAAAGTGAACGCACGGTTGATTTCAGCTGTTAACTTTCTTCTTCATGCCATGGCTTAAATGCTTTGTCTATAAGTTGGTATGATTATTTTATTTAAATAAAAATGAATGAATGAAAAATAATTGTCTTGTTATTTTAAAAAGTAAAATTACAATGACGGATAGTAATTGACTATGATGGAATTTTTTCATCCCTGTCTGTCAAAATGAAGGACAATCAGAAAGTCTAACACGACCTCTGCTACTGTGTATTAAAACATGTGTGGAACCATTAACAGACCTCGGCCTGTGGTGCTTCTACACTCAGAAGTCTTCAGATGCCATTAAATAAATAGGTAAAATTGCCTTCACTCTCTTTCATGATCAATAAAAAAAGAGAGTTGGTCAGGAACTGAAAGAGCTGCCTTTGCTGTTCACCACCGAGATAAGAGGCAGCCGATCCTCTGACTTGCACAAGTCTTACAGATACTAACTACAGGAAACCAACAGAAATAAAGAGGGCGACCGCAGAGTGTGTAGCTACCTCAAAGTGCATATTGCGTTATCGGCTCAGCGCAGAACTCACATCCTCAGCAGGAGACTTGATTTACATTCCTTAAATCTATCTTAGGGGAAGCACAAATGCAGGAGCAGCATTCAAGATGAAGGAGGCAGAGACGCCAACAGTTATGGCCTCCTTCTGTGTATACATGGATAATGTGTGTTTGTGTTGAACCAAGGGAGGAGGCGAAAAGAAGACAGGGTCATTTCAGCTGTTTACCTCACTGAGCCCAGCGGTCCTGACCTCTTACAGGACAAGTGTCGGCAGCAGTGCAGCCTTGATGAGGCATTTAGGGGGGAAAAAAAGGGAGGAGAGGAACCGAGCCGCTTCAATCACCGCTGAGCTGTGCATCGGTCCGCTCTCACAGATTCAGCCTATCATCATTACCAACATGGCCCCTGGATCTCAATCAGCCGTCACTCACTGCCTGTCTACTGGCCTGTAATAATGATGACTGAACCCTGTCATTGTCACAGGAGGAGGCTGAAATCATCAGACCAAGCAGAAATTGCTCAACTGCTCCTCAGGCAGTCATCAAGGTGCTACAGATTCACCCACAAGGCCACAAGCTCGTTTAAATGTGTCATACACATGGCAGGGCAGGCGAAGGAAAGCACAGGAGATTATGCTGTAAGTGACTCCTGTATGACAAAATGATGAGCTCACAGATTTGACAATAATTAGGCATTAAAGTGATATGAAGTATCAAGTATTAATCCTTGTGCTGAGAGTCAGACTTCATGATATTAGGCCGCCTGGGAAGACACAGGGCGTCAAGTAGGCTCGGAAACGATCAATGAGCATCGGGCGCGACAATCGATTGCTTCATCCAGAGCAGAGTGATATAATGGACAACAAGGACACGACGTGGCAAGAATTTATGACTGTTAAATCGCCGAATCTGACACAGTGAACATTTTAACAGAAGAAGATATCTTGTAATCTGACCTCGGCATTGGGTGTCTTCAACTGAAGGATTTTTTTTTTTTCCTCCAGCGTTCCCTTACGGTAAACAAGTGATTTCAAAAAAGCGAGTCACTCACTTCAGCTGCTTTTGCTGGCAGTCTATGGAGATACAGTTTCAAAACATCAAAACCATCTAAAAACTCTCAACAGCTTCATGTGGTATAATCTTCTTTTATCATGTCTTCTGTATCGTGTTGTAGGCTCAATACTTCCAAACACTGTTATTTTAGCGACAAAGTTCCTCAATCCAACACGTCTGATCCAACGTTGTCGTGTCCCATGTTACAGTCATTCTATCAGTGAATAAATATGGTTCCACCAAAAACTGCAGGAAGTCCTGTCTCTCTGCACCAGACATTTTCATTAGCTTACAAGTTTGGGAAAACTTTTTAATATTTTTTAAGAGAAGAACATTAGGACAAGCAAACAAAAGGGGCTGGTGCAGAGAGAGGCGGACCCATATTTATTCGAGCTGTGTTGCAGCTCGATTTAATGTGCGCCAATAAATTTTCTGCTTGTGCTTCTAAAATTTTCAGTGCTCCTAGTAAAAAAAAGTTAGTGTTGAGCCCTGGGTTTGTGGTTGTCCTTACATTCAGTCTTACATCATAAAAAGTCTTTCTTGTGACATACTGTATTTGTCTAAGCTGTGTAGATCTGGGCCGAGTCAAAGCACTGAACTTTGTGACAGCGGTTGTCAGAAGGATGCGCTGTCTCCTGGCATGAGCTCAATCGGCACTCGGCCTTAAATTTTTAACGCTTCCCTCCACTGCATCCTGAACCGGGCGGACGCCAGAGTCGCTGTAACCCAACCCCTCTGAATTAGACCTGCAGCTCTGACACCACAGCGCCTTCCGTGACTCAGCCCAGACCCCACCTGAGGGCAACTGCTGTGACACAAATGGAAGATCACCACATTTAATCTAACCTGTAAACAGGCTGTAGAGACGGCGGTGGCTGTAGTGATTTTATCTGAGAAATGGTGTTTATCCTCCAGTGTGTGAAATGAAACTGTTCTAAGGTGACACTAGTAATGTGATCACAGTCTTCTGTCCTGGATAATGTCACTGTTAGGTTTTGTCCATTCAATTTTTGTATGCTGATATTTGACCGTCGTCACAGCAGCAGCACAACATTTACTTAATTATTTCTATTTTATGCTACTTTATACCTCTGCTCTAGACTGACGTATTTGACTTTTAATTCACTGTTTTTATTTGACATGTGGAGTTACTGGTTACTTTTCAGATTCATTTTTTTTGTATTAAGAACCTGATCGGCTTAAAGTGTAACTAAACCCCGGAGTTTTGGCTGACATGCATCCTTCCTAAAAAATGTGCTTTATCATTCCGGGCAGTGTAGTTCAAGTGTAGTGACTGTAGTCAGATTTAGCTGTTAGCATATTTTAGTTTTCATAAACGTGTCCATAGTTCATCCAATAAGCAGCTGACTTCTCTCCACTAACAAGTCTTTGTTGTGACAGTCAGATTTAGACCTGAATTAATCATAAACATTACGAAATCATTCTTAGCCACAGTTTAGGAGTTTAGTTCATTTTTAAAGGTCAAACAAGTAGATATAACCAATTTGCCCTCTGACCCCTTCAATAAGCAGTGGCTAGTGAGGCTGCTGGTCATGTTTTAAGTGTGTGTGTTTATCTTTTAAACAGGCCAATCGCACTAAGGGGTGTCGCATCAGGCATGGCCATGTCAAAAACTCCTCGAAAGCGCATCTGTGGGAAAAACAGCCAGTATTACCTCGCTACTGTTCCCACGGCAACAAAACAGGAAGGACGTGGTGAGTAGTAAAGCCCACTTCCTACTTGATTTGATTGGCTGCTTCAGCCAGAAGTGACACTGACCAGCAGTGCAACTCCACGCATTGAGCTGAGAAGTTAAATTATTTTTATTTTTGTGCGCACCAGAAACCCTGGAAAAGTGCGTTACGCAACAGCAAGGGGGGCGCTCAGCAGGCGCGCTGTACCAGAGGAACACGCTGGTTTTGCAGGCGACTCTTCTCAGAGTGATCGTCCCTTAAGTCATTCAACCAGAGGAGACATTTCCCCTTAAAAACTTCAGAGGTCATTTAGCCAAAGTAAAAAACCCTCCAACATTTTATCCAACGAGCAACGTTGGATAAAAGTCCATAAAAACAATTAAAATTTTTGATACACTGTAAAATACATAAGCTACTCTCACACTGATACAGAAGTAAATCAGAATGAAACAATTTCATGTTTCTTTTGCTCTTTTATCTGACTTTTACGACTGACACTTCAAGTACATTTTGCTGATGACACTTAAATGATTTTTATCAATTTTTTATCTCCTTTAATACAAGCCAGCCCCACATTTTGGCTAACAAACTTTTGCTAATTTCAATTTAGGTCTTAATTTGGTGAGATGAATTTTTGGATTGACTAATTTTTTTTAAAAATATCAAACTCTTTTGTAAAAGCCCCGGCTTTCTGTAGCCTGAGTGAAATACTGAATCCATTGGACAACACCTTGAGCATGCAGAGTTCCATCCCATCATCATGAGTGAATGACAAACATCCCCAGGTGTTTCCCACATTTGATCTGTATATGATAAATGTTTATGTTTACGCTCTAATATGCACATTACCACAGCAGTGCTAACACAACAAGTCACGAAAAAGCAAAAGTTGGCAAACTCACTTGTAGCTCGTTGTTGTTGGCCATGATGTGAAGCGCGGCCAGCCAATTAGAGGGCGACGCCAGGTGACTTCTATTATTGTTTGTCTCACTTTGCAGCCGTCAGATCATTGTAGAAATGATCACTGAAGTCCTCCAGCGGTTAAATACAAACAGTCCAATGAAGGATGCCCTGTGTAATTAATAAAAAATAAACACTCAGTAATTCCGGTGCAGACGCAGTTTGATGTACCGAATTGTACGAACAGCACGTGAATAAAATGTTAACATCGTGACGTTTGGAGGCACGACAGAGGAGCAGAGAAGCGGAGGACAGGAGAGGAGACCATCACCTCCTGGCCGCAGGATGTCAACTCTTGGACTCTGATCTGCATCACGCAGCGCAGTCTGTCCTGTTTCATTGTGAGTGTGACCGCTGCTGTGGACTGGCCTCTCATCCTCAGGCACAAAAAAACTGCGAGGAAACCCGAAACCCGCCGGGATCACCGCCGCACTGTGCCCCGCGCACGAACAGAAACTGAGGCCATCTTCCCCGCGGCGGTGCACTCGTACTCGGCTCTGCGGAAAGCTGAGAGCCGGTAGATGATGATGCTGGGGAGGAGGGAACAAATGTCAAGTCATATCAAGAGTAAAAAATGCCACTTCCGCTCACGGTCGTCAAAATAAACTTGAAGCTCGTGTCAATTTCACGTTAACGTTACTCTGTCAATTCATAATTTAAACTAAACTGCATAAATAAATTAATTAAAAAAAAACCTTAATAATTAACATAGTTAATAATGTGGTTTATAGACTACAGAACTTTGGTCAGCAAGCTAATTAGTACGGAGCCGGGAGGTGACATGGATGTGTGTATGTACCGATAAGTTAGTCCTAACGTTCATTCACGAAAGCAATTAAGCCAACATAAGCTAGCAAACGTTAGCTAACGTTATTGTGTGCGAACAATTTACAACTCACATACTGCTGACAAAGCCGCAAAGGCATTTCCTGTTGTAACTAAAAGTCCTGTGTAATGTCGCTATACTTTAAAACACAACGTTAATCTACCAGAACAAACGTAGTTTAGTATTTTGTCCAAAGTTTTTCACTTACAGACCCATTAAAAGTTACTGTATAACATGATACTGGCCTGTTAACGGTTTGGGGCGCACCACCCAAGTTTGCAGGGGCCCTAAGGCAGGGTGCTACATTACTTTGTGTTAAATTTTAAGTGTTTAAGATTTAGGGGGATATCTTTGCAGAAAATGGTAGATATTGAACATAATATTCAAAAAATATCTATTTTTTTGTGTGTGATGGCCAGAGACAGGTTTTGAAAAAAGTTAATTTTCTCCTGATTTGTGTGTCTGGAAAAATGCCATTTTTGTGTCAGATTGTTGGGAGATAGGTGTCTCGTGAAAAAATGGGTCCAACATGTATGATGTAAAAGAGCTGGTCATAAGTTATCATTATATTCAGTTCTCCCTAAGAACGAATAGAGTCAAGACTGCTTCCTGTTTCCTGAAGGGGCGGGGCCGTGCCAAAATCCAGGTGACACTGACACACAAAATGAATGGGTCTCCCTGTTTTGGATGCTGTTAGGGCTGTGATGTAACGGCTGGGCAGAGTTTACACTCACTTTAAACCGGGCCTTCCCAGCGAGGGCCCCCGGCCTTCCCGCTCAGATCCAGCGGTTGCAAACAAACAAGATGCTCATGGTGGAGCCAGACGACCAACCAAATGGATAAGCAGTCAGTTCAGTTACCAAATGTCTGAAAAGAAGCATTTGAAGACCGTGTCCTTGTGTCTGGAGATGCTACATAAGGTTCTTTGAGGAACCACAAAGCAAACTTGATATTCTCGCTTGATGTCGTTTGTGTGTCGGGGAGGTTTTATGTCCTCACCTGCTGACATAGAACATCAGTGACATAGTCTCATAGTGATTTCTGAATTTATTCTCTGTTCTCTGAGCTGATTTATTTCATGGCGAAACTGACTCTCAGAATTTGTCACAGAATTCCATATTTTCCACACGAATCTGTCATGTCGGGGGCGGGTTTGTGTTGCAACTGCCGGCAGCTATTTATGCACTTGATTACAGTGGTGCTCTCCACCCTCGCCGGCCTCCGCCCATCACATGAACAGGAGGGCACCTGGAGCTCCAAAATGAGCGGACCCTTGTTCAGTGGGCTGTCTAGGTTCCTTAACTGTCCACCACACTGCACCACTTGAGGCCAGAAAGACTAGACCAAACACTGGCCAGGGTCTTTCATGTCAGTTTCATGGCAGAATACATTTTCTTCTAGGTAAAAGCAAAGCAGCTTAATTGTCATTAAACAATGAATTGTATAACAAAATTGCGAGGTTAGAGTGGTGGGTTAGTCCTGAGCTGCTGCGGCTGAGTGCGCTGACACATGGGGCCCGCCTAATCTAATGTGCCTCACATGCATGTTTTGATGGTAGGAGGAAACCCACGCAGACACGGGGAGAACATGCAAACTCCACACAGAAGGGTCCCACCCCAGCCAGGATGAACCCAGCACACTTGATGTTTGATGAGCAGATCTGGATTTGAACCCAGGAACCTTCTCATTGTGAGGCAGCAGTGCTAACCACTAAACCACCATGCTGCAGAGATGCTCAGAAGGGGAAAGTGTGCAGAGGCCTGTATTCAGTCGTTTGCAGTCTGCAATCTTACCACTAGGTGCCACTAAATCCCATACACTAAACCTTTCAAGACAGGTTAAATTATTAAGAAAACTCTGCTAGGAAACCTACACAAATACCACTTACAGGGCTGTTCGATTCCAATCTCCATCTTTCCACGTGTCCAAGTGGCCGTGGGCAAGACATCACTCTGTGTGAATGGGCGGATGAGAGTCAAAGTGGAAAGCACTTTGGATTAAACATCATGTTAAATTATGCTATTACAAAAATGTGCAGACTATTTCAGATTCAAGCAGGATGAAGTCTTTTTTTACTGCTTAGTTCGTTGTTTACATTTTGTTTAAGGAATTTTCCCGTCATTTGTAATCCAGTGGCTGATAAAGCCTACTCTTTGTGCGCTCTTATTTTGAAGGCAATGCATTTCTCCCTGTGCTGTTGTTGTGTCGAGCTTGACGCAGCTGTGAATGGAGGCAGGTCTGCGAGGCAGCTGGGCGCCCTCCTGCTTCCACCTGAGACCTGTTGATCACATTTGAACATGCAGCACAATTCACTAGCCTGTTTGTTTCGATAGCTACCGATGAAAGCATATGTGGTAGCTTCACTGCTACTGAAGGAGCCTCAAGATAGCTATTCTCAGTTTGCACAGAGGACTTTTTTTGTGAATATGCTGACGAACAGAGGGTGTTTAAGAGCACTTAAGCAGAATTAACGCTTTCTCTCAGGAGAATGTTTGTGACAAATGGCAGACAAATTTCTTTTTTGACAAATTGCTGCCGTAGCGTCTATATGTCAAACTCTCACATTTGTTCGCTCTCATAATGTCAGATGGTGCTCACTTGATGCCAGCATATCATCCAAGAGAGGAAGCGCAACCAGCCTGCACAGCACATTACTACAGCAGATGAATGAATGATTGAAGGCCTTATTGCCACTATAGAAATTAGCCATGCATCAGGCGGCTGCAGCAACTATATGACCACTGTGTCACTGATTCTGTCACAGACGAAAGATAAAAACACCCACAAAGATGCTAAGTGTTGGAGAGGAATACGTTTACTAACTCACTCACTCACTCTCTTGTGTTTGTAAAACGGGTAATGAAACGGGTAGACTGTCAGCCTGAGTACTGTAAGTTTGATAGAGTGTCTTTATCTGCTTGTCTGCGAACCAAATTTCCTTTTACAGACAATTAAATTCATTCCTGATTTTCACTGACCTCTGACCCCATACGTTCCATAAGGCTAGATACTGTCAAATGTATTATCTACCATTCAAAGTTTTTGTAGTGTGTTGCCCATATTAAAGTGACTACGAGGAACTTTTAAGTATTTCTGAAACAGTCTCATGATTCCTCTGCTGATTATAAATTTCCTGTAACAGCAAACGAGACCCTCAGTGAAGAGACTGATATTTTTATGTAGTTGCTATTAATGCCTGTGATCAGGTCTGAATCCCCGCAAACTCATACGAAATGTTTTTTTGTTTTTAAATTTGGTCTTTCTGTGCAATGGCAATAACCTAATTCTGTTCTACGCCTACAGCTGTGCCTTAGCATGTAACATTAATGCAAATGGCTGTGTAACAAAACAAAAAACAAACACACATGTTTCGGTGTTAAGCCGAGTTCTGGCTGCCGGCACCAGCGAATATCTTTACCACAGTAGGCGCTTGTCACTTCCGCTTTTGTCCAAAGGGGGCGCTAGAATCAACAAAAAAAGTTTGTAGCAGTCACTTAAATGTGCCGAGGAAAAACGGATTCATTGTGCTGTTTTAAGTATTAAAGTCCAAACTTCCACTTTTGAGTCATAAACAAGTTATAACACAGTCTTCACTGAATTTAATCCCATGTTAAACAACAGAGGATGAACTCATCATCCTATTCATGAATTCAAATGTTCAATAAAGTTGGAAGTTGTTGTTTCTCCAAGTTGTTTTGACCTGCATGTTTTGCAAACTGTATTTTGTGTCTTATTAACCACTGCCAAACTATTTTTGGATGAAATTCTCTGGTAAGCTTTTTTCAGGTGGACCTCAGTAACGTAACATAAGTTCTTTATTGGTTCAAACAAAGTGGATTTAAGGAATTAAGTGTCAACTTCCTAAAAAAGGACAGCAATAATGCTAATGCAGGAAAGGAAATGAACTGATTCATGGAACAATATTAAATGACATTTTTTTTCTTCTTTGGAATAGGGGAACGATATCAAGTGATTTCAAGTCAAAAGGCTCAAGTTCAAGTCAAGTCACGAGTCACTGGTGTTAAGAGTTTAAAAACAAACTGCCCACCTCCCTCAATAGGACAAAGACTTTTATTTTAATGATCTATGAAGAATTTCAGTCAGTCAGATCCCAGTAGTGAGACTGTAGTCTTGTTCTGAAGAGAAAAAAAAAGTTTAGAACAAAGTGTTAGGTTGTTGTCTTTGAGTGTGCGTATGTTTGAAATTATCCAGACATGATTTTCCATGTTCATGCAATTTTGTCTTTGTTGGATGAAAATTGGACTCATCACTATGACTAACTGCTGATCCACAGATATGACCAAAATACTGACTGGAGCAGCTGTAACTGATATTTTCTTTCACAAACTAAATGCACAATTTCACTTAAAAAAATAACTTCTCTATAACAGTTCAGCCACAGAAAACGTTTTCTATTCTAGGCCAACTTGTGTTTTACAGACAAGCATTTCAACAGACATCAGCTGTGTCCCAACTCGAAGCCAGATGCTGAGGAAACAACAGGAAACTCTGTTTTGTTGTGACTTTAATTCAGCCGATAACAAACTAAGGACAACAGTTTCAATCAGACAAAACAGAAATTAAACCAAAAAAAGACATTTTAATGATGAGTTCAGATACTGTGGAACATCATGGCTGCAAATCCACCATCTGCTCACTTCTTCCCGTCCTCCTGTGACTCCATGTAGCCATCCGGGGGCAGCAGCGGGCTGAAGCGCAGCAGCGGCAGGTCCAAGGCCGGGCAGCGCTCCTTCGCCTGCGGCCAGCCCTCCCTGAAGCCCCGGGCAGGTGGTGGTGGAGGGGGCAACTCAGAGTCAGCTGGGCTGGAGTAGCTGTCGTCATGATGATGATGGTGGTTGTTGTTGCCGTCGGGAGGAGAGATGCTGCTGTGGCTGTGGCAGCGGACCAGGAACGTCCCCCGGTGGTGACGGTAACACAGCATGCCGGCCGCCACCAGCAGCATCAGGATAAGAGAGCTGAGCAGGAAGAAAAGTACATAGACGCCTTTTGTCTCCGCAGACAGGCCAGAGCTGCAACCTGCAGGCAAACAACAGACAGTGAGCAGCTGTTCACCTCTGGACTGCGGTGTCTGATTCAGCTTTACCCTCGGAAGCCCAAGCAGTTTTTGGCTGTTTCTTTGCTTCTGTCACAGTTTTACTCACTGTGTTTTCATTATTTACTGCAATATAAAGTTCTGCACCTCTATGGATTCAGGACAACCATGGCAAGAGAAGGAGGAAACTCAACAATGTCTCCCGTGCAGTGTTACAAAGTTATAATACTCTAAATTACTAAAAGAAAAATCCAATATTAAATTTCTCAGATTTTTTAAATATACAAAAATTGGAAAATAAGAAATCAGCATATACAACATATTTTGGGTGCCCTCAAGTCTGAGGAACATAGGAAAAATATTTTGGTGGCTCTACATACATGCAGGAGTAATTCTGCAGTCTGTATTCATGCTGCACAAGGCATCCTGCTGGGCAGCACTCAGGGTTCACTACGCTCATGAATTACAGAGAGGCGAAGGAGGATCTATCTGAATCCTTCATGGCTTCTTGAGTGCAAAAAGGAAAACAGAATTTTTTGTTTTTTACCGAATGTAGACGGAGCTAATGGTTTGTTTTTGGCAGATTTATAAAGAGGATGAGGAAGAAAGCAAATCTGATCAAAAGTCAGTTTTAAGTTAGATATATATCTAGATTTGATAATGTGTCTGACGTCACACATGAGATGTTCAATGACTATCGGAAACTTAAAAATCTATCAATTTAAACAGTTTTTAAAGTTTTTGGCTATGACAAGTGGTGTGTTTATGGCAACTTAAAAAAAGGGGGGGGGGTTTGGACCCACTAGTGGGCCATGGGATATTAAGGCCCTGTCACAATTCCCCCCCGGGCACGTACCATACGGAGGGTCGTGTGTTCCTCCGCGGGGGAGTGGAGATCTAAACCTCCAAACCGAAGGTTTTCAGATGCAGACTCCAAACATAGGGGGAGACCGCAATTGACATATCTTATGGAAATCCACCAGCTTTGTAATGTGTCGAAGACGTCCTCTACTCACCTCATTTCTTCTTCATGTATTAATTAAACAGAGCATAATGATGACAGCCCATGCATCTGGTAACACGACATTGTGGAAATCTACAGCCCCCTCGCTGTCGTACTACGTATATGCTGTTGTGGCTGCTGCTGATGTAACGAGTGGTGTCCCAGTAACCAGGTAAAGATTTCAGTCTTCCCCTTCTCACTATGTTGTGAAGTGACACTACTTTTTGGAGGGCACTCCAAAGTAAGGGGTAGTGGCTCTTGGGGGGGATTTGGGATTCAGCATAAGTCAGTGCGGCAGACAGTTCATTGAAGCGTGTGTACCTGCAGCCTTCACATCCACACAGACGGTTCCTCCTGATCCCAGGCGGGACTTGTCCTGGAAGCCCGGCCTGCAGCGGCACGAGTACGAACCGAACAGGTTCACGCAGTCTGCATTAACGTCACACAGCACCAGCTGGGTCCCGCACTCATTTACATCTGAAACACACACACAGGAAGTCAGCTGACGTTTATCAAGTTTACTGACTTCATGTTTTAACCTCATCTATCTTCTGTGTGCTGTCTGTTAGCTGAAAGAAAAAGTCTAAACTGTTTTGCAAGTCTTTGCACTCAAGTTGGGAGTCAAGTCCAAATTAAAAACTGACAAAACCGTTGGCGAGTCTTGTGTCATGCTGTACCTGCTGTGGACAGAGAGGTGATGACGGCTCTCCCGTGGGTCCCTCTGACGCTGACGTCTGTGGCGATGAGGC
>JAQFJB010000014.1:383391-406060 GCA_029874875.1 Naso minor
ATTCATGCTAAAAATAATTTGCTAAAAGGCAATTTGACAGGCGGTATCACTTCAGAAATCCATTTCTGAGTGATGGTGCTACAGCCCGAACAGCTGGTTCAGCATCCAATCAAGTGACGCAGATAAAAGATAGAGGAGAGGGGAAGCTGGCAAAAGAAGATAATCAGAGAGAGGAGGATGACAGAGGACATCTAATCGAACATTCAAACCATCTCAAGGCTTTATGATAAACATCTTGTACTGCTACGCACGCAGCAGTGAATGTACTGTATGCGTACGTGTCCGTTTATTCACATGGCATCAGTGAGCACAAAGAAAATCATTTAACAGACCTGGAAAAGCAGGATAATCTGGGTCCTTCACTCTGTAACACAAACACAGATACCTGACGTGTTTCGAGTGCAGTATGTGCAGAATGTGAGGAGGGTTTGCCTCACAGTACCTCGACTAAATTGCTTCAACAGCACCTGAATGGTGGAGTCTCGTGGTTTAGGTTACTTAAAGACAGATTTTTCAGGGGCTCCTGCAGCCAAAAAGAATGTCAGGGAGACGTCTCATATGCAATGTGATGCAGTGTCTAACCCCTTGTTTCTATATTTAAAGGTGGAGTCAGTAGAATTTTACAAAAAAAATAAAATACAGAGTTAAACAAGAGTAATGCTGCTCATTCATCACTTCTGGGCCTCTATATATGTCTGGCTGTCCAGACTGGAGAAAGTTAAAGATGTGGACATAGCGCTAGGAACAGGAAATATAGCTGCAAGAGGCAAAACGGCAAGCAGATAAAGCTCGTTCCAGAGCGAGAGTGAGTCTCGGTTTGGCTTTCGGCCGCTTTGGAGCACTGAAGGAGAGGCTAGGAAGAGCAATTTGCCTTTTTCGCCATGAAACGTCTCTGCTGTGTACACCCAACTGAGCCTCGTTTTGGAATTACAATGGCCTGCTTTGTGATGGACAGGTAGGTGATAAACACCGACATTTAACTTGTTAGCTTGCTAAATTATCAACCTCTCCATTAAACAAGTGTAATATTCCTATGTAACTTGCTGTGTAACGTTAGGTAAGCAGTATGACAGTACACGTAGTACACCTTAAGTTACGATCCTTCTGGTGCGTTGAGCCGGAGGGAGTGGTCCAATCTGAATGTTGAGATAGAAAACAATTTTTTAATCATTACTATATTTTTTGTTGTATGTGTTAGGCATGTTTTGCCTTTGATTAGATTGGAAATAACTCTCATAAGACTCACAGTTTCTTTTCACATCCAATTAAATTCGTCTAATTAAGACTTTCTGTCTTCATTAATCATTTAGTAAAATGTTTTAAAACATTAAGTCACTGGTAACATGATATGCTGTCTGTTCTCACTACTTGATGCATTTGCGGATTCAAAGCAAAATTAAAAACTATACAAATGTACTTCGCCTCTGATTAATTTTCTCTACCGATCAGTTTTTCATGATTAATTATCATCAATTACTTTTCTATTATTAATCAAATGTTCCATTATTGATTTAAACAAAAACATAAAAAAAATACAGGTTCAAGATCCAAAAAACTATTTCCATCTGTAAGTGGAGCCAAAGTGTTATTTTTTAGGGTATTTTATAAAGAGTTTCAGGTAATCTGGGAAGTAACTAAAGGCAGATCTTTAAAGTTACGTACGAGCTCAAGGGACTGGCAGTGAAAGCCGCTCATTAGACTGAGTTTGATGCAGTCCAGAAAACCTTGGTGATGCCCAAGCTGTAAAATAAGATTCCAACTTCCAAAGAAGGGCCTTGTAGATAAACATATAAATATGGTTTTTCACATAAGATTCAATGATGGGTGTTGTAAACATCACCAGTAAAGCAACGGAGAGCAGACTGATCAAACAAAGAAACTATGGCCTTGTGTTAGACCTTTATATTTAAATGCCTTGACTTATCTCCATTTTAATCATATCTCACAGAATCTTGCACAACAGTGAAGCATTTTTGCCAGTGAAAAGTGATTAAAAATCAAAATCTACAGCCATGACACATGCTATAAAAGTCACAATAAAGTAAAGAGTATCAAAGATTAAAAAAGCTCAGATAACAAAGCAAACATGAACGCAAACACAAGTGGTCTTATGTCTGTTGTTGGGGACCATGCTGCCCTCCCGTTTGTTCAGATGTAAACGCTAAAAGAAGCCATTATGCTGCGGCCACAGTCCTCCAACAGCTGCGCCCGCAGACAAACAGGCCGCTTCAGCAGCCTTATCACAAACAGCAGGCCTACATCAGCTGCCTGGAGCTCATGTGACCATATCATTAGACTAATGGGTCGTCGATTAATGTTAACATGCCAGCAGAGCTTATATCGGTGTGATCTACAGGTCTGTGCAAAACATCAATAATATAATTGACTGGGATGCTTTTTTTAATGCTGGCAGTCTACCTTTTGTATGTGATGCTTCCTGACCACTCGGTGATCCATCTTCCTTATCATTTGTCATGAGTCACGGGCCATTACGCTTCATGGCTAAAATGAGACAACCCGGGTGGGAACAAGCATCTTTTTCTCTTCTTAAATGTCTGTTTTGTGTCAGATCTAGAGTAAACCCCCACTTTTTAGTCCTTATGATCTGATCCCGTCAGGCCTGCAAAAGGTTACAGACATCCCCTTTTCCAACATATTATCTCAGGATTCTTGGAAACTTGGCGTATCTTCCTAAACAAGCCCAAGTTTCCACCAGTTTTGAGTGGAACCTTTGTAATCTTTAATGCGTCATTAATAGACAGCATTGCAAAATGCACAATGGATGTAGAGAGTGGTTGCATGATGAAAGCTTTTGTTCTGCTACAGCCGATATTTAATGTAATAAGAAAAACATGAACCAATCAATAACATAAGATGGCAAGGAGAGTATTAAGTGCAAGACAAATTGCTTCTCCATCTTCTCTTTCCAAGCTGCAGAAAATGACACACCCTTTGATATTGTTACAGCGGCTCCTCAGGTCAAGGAAAACTAAATTTAAGGTTCTGGCCCGACTTATCATCGGTCAAATACTACGAATGTTTCAAAATTATGTGTACCAGAACTGAATCCTCTGCATGCCCAAGGAAAAGGGGGTTAGAGTGGCACACTGCAGAATAAATCAGTCTCAAATACAGTATGTTCTGTTACTCCTGGCTGAACAGAAAATTGGTACCATGAGAGGACATTAGGTAAGCCATGCATAACATATGATTAGTTTACTCCACTGAATCTTTGTCAGTGTTTTTCTGCCTAAGAAGCAGACTGAGGTACATGCAAAACTTATGACATTCTCATCAGCTTCAGCTGTGTTTAGTTAGTAGAGTGTCCAGGCCAGAGAGGATACAAAACCCCTCCAGCCGTTCAGCGTGTTCTGGGTCTGATCAGAAAACTCAGTGGGTTGTGTCCAGGAAGCGTCCTGATCAGGTTCTTAAGCCATCAACACTGGCTCTGTTCAGTGCCAAGGAGCAGTGTTCCTACACTCAATGATTTAGTTAGTAACCTTTCCTCAAAGGTGAGCCAATCCACTGTGTGTGATACATTCATTTTGGCCACTTGTATCCGTGATCTTTTTCTTTTGCTCACTACCCAAACCACAAGACAATCGTTAAAGTTTGGAGCGGAAAATCAATTGGCAGAAAAAAATCCAGAGCTTCACCTTGAGAGCCAGTTCCCTCTTCACCATGATGATCCAGTAAAGCCCCAAACACCACACCAGCACCACAATAATCCGCCTGTTGATTTCACGCTCCGTTTCTCTCCACCCGTTAGTGGTATTGTACTTGAAGTCCTTCACTCATCAGCACCCTCAAAAGTAAATCATTAGAAACCCTCAAACTTTTATCTTGCATCTGGACACAATCTTTAAATTACACACTTTTCTAAGCTCAAGAGAAATGTCAGCATCAGTAATTGGCTGAGCAAAGTGCCAGTGATTTGAAGTGAATGACTGCTGTTGTAGATCTCTTTATAAAGACTTCCAACTCTCTATTTGCGTGCCAACTGCAAACCAAAAAACTGTCCACAGCAGAGACGTGCAGCTTCGGTTAAATGTTGTTGAGATGCTTTAGCACGGGAGACGGAGCAGCCTGCTGTGGAAATATCCTCACTTAAGAGGATTTTGAATTCAAACCAGGCACTTTCTGCTGAATGAAATATCACAGCTGAGGAGAATCCTGAGCTGCTTGAATGCTTAGCTCTGCACAGAGGTGTTTTTTTTGGTGGTGAAGGGCTGTGTGTGAGACACAGCTGAGAGGTATTTTAATGTCAGTGAGCAAAGGTGATAAGAAAACACAGTGCGCTGTCTGTGTGAATTGTGTCTATACTGCAATTTTACATCAAGTTCATTATTTTTCTCTAGAAAGTTCTGTTTTGGTTGTACTGTTGTCTTACTGTGTGTTAGTGTTCCTTGTACGACTCGAGGATTTAAAGGTAGAGTTGATAGATTTAGAAACACTGATAATTTAGCAAGCTAACAAGCTAACTATTGGTGTTTATCACCTACCTGTCCATCACAAAGGAGGCCAACTCTGCATGACTCTTCCCAGCCTCTCCTTCAGTGCTCTAAAGCAGCTGAAAGCCAAACCGAGACTCACTCTTGCTCTGGAACAAGTTTTATCCGCTTGCCGTTTTGCCTCTTATGGCCATATTTCCTTTTCTTACTTCTACATCCCCATGAGTAACTTTCTTCGATCTGGATAGTGTCCAGTCGCTGTGCTCCACGGTGCTCTCAACCTCACCTGCGAGCTGTCATTTGCTCGGGGAAACGCACCCCCTCCCCAATTAGAAATGTACCCAAGGAGCCAAAACATCAATTTACAGGCAGAGGGCAGTGTGTATCCATACACACTGACTACCCCACATTTACAGAGGCCCAGAAGTGATGACTGAGTAGCATTACTTTTATATTAGGGCTGTGTTGAAGAACCAATACGGCAACGTATCGCAATATGTATTTTCATGGTATCTGTATCGTATCGTATCGAGATCCATGTATCGTGATAATATCGTGAAGTCTTTGCCAAACCCAGCCCTAAAGTTCAGTGACACAAAAGAACACTTGTGCACTTAACTTTGATGTTTTCAATTTCAGTGTGTCCAGTTAAAGTGCAAGAGTGCACTTAAATGTCATCTCCCATTTTGATGTTATGGCAGCTACATCAGTATGTTTGGTTTTTTGCCAAGTCCTTCAATAAAGTGAAAAGGAAATTTTGAATAAAATTGTTTTGACTCAATTTGTCAGCTGAATTATCAACATAATGTGATGTATTTAGACTACACAGATCGTACACAACAACTTGTTTATCAGCTCCGTTTTGACATTTTCAGTGAACTCTGTGGAAAATCGCAATATATTGCAATATAAATCATATCGCAATGTATCCTTACATAATCGTATCGTATCATGAAGTCCTTGCCAATACCCAGTCCTGTTTTATTTATGTCTAAATTTTATTTTTTTGGTAAAATCCTACTGATCCCCCCTACAAGTCAAGAGTGAGAAAAATGTGACAGTAAAAGCCGAAGGACGAACAGTCAGGTATTCTTTATCTCTACAGGAATCTGCACAGGGGCTGAGCAAGAACTAGAACTAAAACAGCAACATCTCAGACTAAATCTAGTTCACCGCAGCAAGGTTGTAAGCCACAAAGGAGCACTTGTTTTATCTCTCAGCAGTCAGAAGCCGTTTGAGAAAAACATGAGGTGTGATTCCAACTGATACTGTTAGAAGTCTGATCGCTGGTTTGAAGTTTGACACGTTTTTTTATTTGAGCTGAAGTGGTTTTGACTTCCACTGAAGTGAAGCACATGCAGAGCACTGAATACATTCACACAAGCAGGAACGGAATGATGGAACAGTGTGTAAGAACAGTTGTATGACAAGTTATTTTAAAGCAAGGCCAAGCCAACATTTAATCTACAAGACGCACATGAGACAAAGCTTGTTTAATTTGTTCAATTTGGGTCACTGTGTCTTTGCCAATTCAAACTTGTACAGATTGCTAGGGTATATTTTAATGTCAGTATAAACATGGCAGCAAAGTGTTTAACTTCACTATCATTTCCTTCCTGTCTATTTAAAATAACCTCCTCTATGTTTCATTCATCAACAGGGATATTTATCAGTGTCCATTTCAATCCAAGTGTGACCTGAACTGACCCACAACAGTGCTGCGTTCCCACATGTTAAACAACCATTTATTTTTAGAATACTGGTGTCATTTAAAGCTCTGTTTACATCCACTTCTCCTGTTATTTTTATTTACATGCTGACAACTTAAAAGGCCGGTTGAAATCTTTAAAATAGAAACTTCAGTGTCACCTCTAGCTGGAAAAGTTCCTCTGCCTCTTGTTCACAAGACGTCTATTTATTCCTGCGGGTTTTCGGATGAGTGCATCTGTGGACATGAAAATAAGCGGGATAAGCACTTAGAAATGACCAACATTGAACTTCAAGTCCAAAAGGGATGATTAATCTGCAGAGGCAATTTTTCTAGTCAGTGGATGTGGATTTTCTTTTTTTTGTTCTGTACAAAAAAAGACATCACACAGCTTCCCACAGAGGTCCTCCTTCCTCAAGCTACGCTGTGTCATAGTGAACCAAACCAGTAAAAACACTGTAAAGGAAACGACTGATGAAGCTTAAAGGACCACAACAGTCTATTTTGGACATCTCACCATTAGTGGAGATCGCCCCTATATTTTACAAATATAATTGTTAAAATTCGACCACGTGTATACTTTAGTAGATCGCAGACTGCATTTTTAAAGCCCATTCACTGCCATTCATGTTGAAACTAGGGCTGCAACTAACAATTACTTTCATGATCAATTAATCCACTGATTGTTTTTACGAATAATTGATTAATCGTTTATTCCATGAAATGTCAAAAAATTGTGAAAAATGCTCATCTCAATTTCCCATTGCCCAATGTGACATTTTTAAATTGCTTATTTTGTCCAAACAAGAGCCCAAAACCCAATGACCCCAATTTTTTAAAAAAAAAATAAATAAATGATACAAAAAAGCAGCAAATCCTCATATTTAAGAGACTAAACCACCAATTCTTTTTATTTATTTATTTTAAAAATGACTGAAATGATTGATCCATTATCAAAATAGTTAATAGTTAATAGTCACTTTCTATCAACTGATTAATCGATTATTCGATTAATCGTTGCAGCTCTAGTTGAAACAGGTTGTAGAAACACTACAAGACACGAGAAAGTTGCTAGGTATCGGTAATTCAGCCTTTAAGAGAGAATGTCTGCATTTATTTGGTTGAAAATCCCTGAGATTAAAGTTATTCCGCCTGGAAAAATAGTTCCTTACAAGTGCTCCCTTCCTAGCTCGAATGTTAGCGTGAAGAAGGATTTTGACACAAACTATTTTTAAGTCCCAACCACCACTCTCTCTAATGGGGACATTTTTTATTTTTATTTTTATTTTTATTTGTTTTATTCTCTCTTTTCTTTCTCATTTTAGACATTACTTATTTAACATTTTCATTTTCTTTTTTTCCCACTTTTTTGCTTTAAAGAAGTTAGGTATAAGCAGGTGGTGATTACAATCAACTCAAATGAATACACAAAACAAACAACATTAATACATCATCAGAAAATGAACAGAAACAAGTAAACAAAACAGAACAACACCACCTACTAACTTTGTCACACATTTTCAGCTACTCTCTGTGACGTTTACTGAATATGGACAAAATGTAAACAAACACCATATCTCATAGATAAAGCTATTTTGGAAAATGTTTGCGATGTATGTAACCTATGTGGCCGACGCTGCCATGCAGTAACACTGGTATTGCGCTTTAATAGGCTGTCCTCGGTCGTGAAATGATTTCTTTGTTTAAGAGGTAAGACTCTGTCGTTTTGCTTTTTATCTGGTCTAACAAACCTTAAGTTGTTTAAGATCTGTGGACCCTTTACTGAACCCATTAGGAAGCAGAGAAGTTGGTTTGATTCCATAAATTTTATTTCTGTCCCTCTGTCCTCTGATGGAGATTCAGATCATTGACCCACATATGTGCTTGTTTTCTGTGGACAAACGCTAATGATAGAAACACTGGTATTGTTCTTTAAAAACAGCAGTAGGGGCTGAGCTACAGCTGAGGGAGAAAATGAGAAATGTTTTAGCCTTTCATTTGTTTTGAGACTGTTTCTATATCTGCATCTCTGTTCAGGGATTTTTATGCCTTTATTAATAGGAAAGCTGGAGATTTTGACAGGAAATGGGGAGAAGAGAGAGAGAAGGACATGCAGCAAAGGGCTGTAAGGTGGAATCGAACCCATGGTTGCTGCAGATGGGACACAGCCTCAGCACCTGGGGTTCCCGCTTTACCAGCTGAGCTACCATGGTGCTCCTCTGTACAAGGAATTTGATCGAGTTCTTGTATTTGCCCTGTGTTGTGTTTGCACAGCAACATTCAAGTGTGGTCCAGAAATAGTAAACAAATGCCACATGTGAGTGAGCTGTTTTCTCTAAAACATCACAGAGAAGATCAGCCTCATAACGCTTAAATGTATAAGTTTCTTCTTTATAATGGAGCAATTCAAAGTATCTCGCTATTTGTTTACATTTTGCTCATGAAATGCAATAAAAATAATAATAATTTAATACTAAAACATCCAGTTCCAAGAAGCTAGACTGTGACTAGAAAATAACATCCTGATACAGCTTATTGGAAAATGTGCCTCTGCTAGTTGTGAAAACAGCCTTAGGCAAATATGTATAACTAAAAACTGTTTGAGCAACTAATGAGGCGGCCTTTTGTCCAACTGAACTCCATTTTAAACAATTCTCTTTCATGTTTGTACAACTTCTGTTTTGCATCCCAAGACTTCTCATGAAATGTAAAAAAGTCTCAGTGGATATGCAGCGCTAGAGTGAACGATAACAGGGGAAGAGTGTGTTGAATAATTATTATTGAATTGCTAGAAGCAACATGACATATTCAGCTTATTTCCCTTTTAGATTAATATCCAGCACCTGCATTGGAAGCTAGTAAAGAATCCTTTTCAACAGCAAGATGACTGATTAGATGTCAGAAAAGTCGCGATTATAAATCAACCTAATCTGCAATAGTTTAGTCGCCTGACGTGGAAATGTTTTCTGTGCACCGTTGTTATTGGAGAGTTTTTATCTTTCAGGTAATGGGGCTATAAAGCAAACGTGTGGTCTTTGATCTGACTGAGGTTTCAGTTGAGGCTTTGAACGCAGCCCCCCTACGGTGGATGTTATTTACTGAGCGTTTGAACATCTATGCATTATTTGTGGGCCTGATATAATGATGGCAGCGGTACTCTCTCGGTGCCTCTCTTGGCTAAGCAATGACCCATAACCCATTACCAGTATAATACATGGATTTAAAGAAAAAAATCAGCAAACTGTGACTTTATACAAGTGACAAACTGCACCAGAGCTGTTCAGCTGCAATATTGTATTTATGAGGCCAAAATCCTGCATACAGTCTAATCTTCTCAACAAAGAATATTTAGGACATGAGAG
The DNA here is from genome assembly GCA_029874875.1 of Naso minor. Taxonomy (NCBI): domain Eukaryota; kingdom Metazoa; phylum Chordata; class Actinopteri; order Acanthuriformes; family Acanthuridae; genus Naso; species Naso minor. The sequence continues at coordinate 392,913 of JAQFJB010000014.1, forward strand.
GATATACTAAGATTCCACATTGGGTGCATTCTCCATGCATAAAAACCATCTGGCAACATGAGCTGATTGACATAAAATATTAAAATTCCTGTTAAAGTACAAACTCTTGTGTTCGATCCTGCAGATCGATGAACAAGTGCGTGACTGTTACTGTGGATCGTAACACAGCAGTTATAATTACTTATTCCAGAACGAAAACGACCAAGAAAACGAGGAATAGATTCAGACCCAGGCATGTTGAGTCATAATCACGAGCCCTCGAGGCTCCTCTGCCACTAAACAAGCAGTCTAAATAGATAACCTAGATAGCACGCTGCATCCCTTCATCTATCACGCTCAAACACACAGCGTGCACGATCATGCGAGGTAACACAAGAGACAGACTGGCTGTGCCGACTTCTCTGCGCCGTTCCCTAACAGAGCCAGACATGCGTGGCCTAAGTCAGATGGGAAACATTAAAATAACATAGGACCTTAGGGGACCAGGAAAGAGGATTGGAGCCATCCTGCTTCCCTTTGCTAACAGTCCCTCAGCACTGGTGAAAAGCACACGTGTGCGTGTGTGCGTGTCCCCTCTGTAACCTCTATACGCTGAAGCTAATCACATTGTATGTGGCTATATAATTACTCTGCTCATTAGTCAAAACCCGAGGGTTATCTTTATTAACTGCCATGCTGGGTGATTTAAAGAATGGGCATATGTCATTGTTGTGTCTATGTTTAATTAATTGCATTTGAATGGGAACCGTCAGGCTGTTCACCGCTTGTGAACATGGTAGTCTGTCAGCTAATGGCCATGCAGGATGATTAATATGGGGTCATATGTGGTATCCAATGTTGTTTTTCACATAATAAAAGTCACAATACAATGTGTCATTTATTACAGTGAAGTGATGCATTGGCTGCATTCTCCATGCAGCCTATTTGCATGTTTACTTGTGAGTTATTATGTGCATGTATGTCGTGTACAAAACAGAAATAACCTGTCTGGAAAAAAAACAACAACTTATACATCATCCTGTGACCAAGTCCACATTTGTCAAACATTTTGAGCATTTTAGAGACCTCTCAAGCAAATAAATTAAATTTCTTCAATTCCAGCTTCTGAAATGTGAATATTTGCTTGTTCTGGTCTTTTACAGTATGATGGTAAATGGAATATCTTTAGGTATTACAATGCTGTTTAAAAAAGGTTTAAATTTCTGGTGGTGATTAAATTTCACCAAACCACATGTGGGTGAAACAGTTTTAACCCACAACTGTTTGCCACTCACAGTCACAGAGTTTTCACTAGTGTTAATTTCGTTAACAAAAACTATGCCAAAATATATTTGTCAATGACCTTTTATTCCATAACTAAGACGGGACAGTGATGAAACGGCACTGACGTCATAAACGCTAACTGTAACGATTCTCAATATGCAATATCGTTGATGAGTAAAGACGAGACAGAAATGTAGTTTACAAAACAAAAACTCTGACAAAATCTCTCTTTATTTTCGTTGATGACAAAAGAGGAGATGAAATACTATAGATTTTTTTTTCCCACAATGCATAGTCTGTTTCCTGCGCAAAACACTTTGATGCACCGACAGCAACACACGGCACTGGAGGACTTGGAGATATTTAAAATAGTAGCCTAATTTAAAGAAAGCAAAGCATAATGACAACAACAGGGGTTTTCACCCAGATCATGGTGTAATCTGTAACTGCATCACTGCAGCTGCAGTCCCATACATTTTCATTGTTCTGTTGCCGAGAGGTTTCTGCTCTCTGCTCTCTCTTGCGTTCTATATTTTGAGGTGTGTTTTGTCCTTGCGAGGCCCCTGACCTGACCTGAGCGCTCACATTGTGACTCCCACCTGTCGTGAATCTACGTTGAGCTGTAACAGCGCTGAAAGAGGCTCTCATAAAACTGAATACGCACACACACATTCCTTACATGCTGTAGATACACACCCTCTCTGTAGCCCCATATACGTGCCACAACTTAAACATGTGTCGGGTGTGTCCTGATAAAAAGTCAAAACTGAACTCCTTTATGTCAGTCAGATGGTTGTAACCCATCATAAACATGTATATCTTTATATGAATGTTTATTTTGAGATAGCTGGACTTTGAATGTGACTTTTGTTCTTGTGCCCTCACCAACAGGGTTTCTATAGCAACAATAGCATCATGCAGTATTTGCAAACAAGAACACACATGCATACAATACTGGAGAACATTTAGGCCTAGTTCACACTAACACAGTTTTTTTTTTAACCGCAATTATTTCTTCTCCCTTAAAGAAATGATCCTGTCCACACAAGCTCTGTTCAAATAAATCTTGGTCCACAAATGGAGCTTGATGTTAGGAGCACGCCAAACAGGAAGCAACATGACCCTGACATACTTTCTCACACCTCTGTTCCTTGATAGTCCAGTCAGCGAGGTTAATGTCTTTGCACATTATGGATATTTTTCATGGTGAAGAATATTATCCCCAGTCTCTAAATAACTCCCAAGCAAAGTAATGCTGGATTCAGCAGATGTCTCTGTGCACCAGTTAAGTGGCGGATGATGCCTTATTAATTTGTAGACTTGTCAGTAGTCCTAGTGTGCTTACCTCACGTACAGAAACTGATACATACACGCCTTTGTTATTGTTTAAGTCGTGCATGATCATTAGCCTACAGAAAGCAACAATGTGCATGCACCAACTGATCGTTTATTAAACGCTCCATTCGACGTACACATTGATAAATAGAGGCAGAGTTTTGAGCAAAATGCATGGTAACACTTTACTTAAAGCATCCACCTATGACGCATTATGAACATACATATAATGCATTATAATGTGCCCATAGTGCTGTATAATCATAGTTATAAGCAAGGTTAGGGCTAACCCTAACCCTGATCATAACCCTAACCATAACTATAACCACATATAATGCATTCTAAATGTGATCATGATGTGTTCATAATGTGTTATAATGCATTATAGAGACAGGCTTCAAAGAAAGTGTTAACTAATGCACTCAAGCAGGCATTTTGACAAATCTCTATCAGTGGTGTCATAAAATGTAGCTTGCGTGCGGAAGAAAGGCCCAAAACATTTTTAAAAAGACACCTTTAAATACCTCTGCACGTGTGGACAGGGCCTTAATGATTTTATTATGGCCCATGTTTTTGTGGTTTTTGTTTTGTTTTGGGAGGGGTACAATTGATGTTTAGGGAAAGTTTTTCTGGCTGGTGGAGAAAGGGTTTTTTTTGCCACTTTAAAGCCTCTTTGAACTTCATGTTAAAATTACTCCTCCCGGACACTAAATTTTCATTACAATAAGAAAAAAATAAAGGTTCAGATGTAACACTGTAAATCAACTTATCTACTACATATCAGGACTGTGTGGGTGTAGTTTCACATTTGATTGACTGTCAAGTGATTAATCGGTTTGCCTGATTAATCAGTGCTGACAGATGTTTTACAAACAGTATTGGCAGAACTTGGCTCCACTGCAGCCTCGACAAGTGGCAACAGTTCACTGGTGTACACACTTATTTAGCTATTATGATGTATGTATGCATGACTGTTTAAATTTAATGTTCAGGGATCCAGATGTTTTATTAAATTGGATATTCAGTACTTTGACTTAAATGTTCATTTCAACAGTAATCCAGTGTCTAACAAAGTCAAGGATTGTCCATCGTTTCCAGGAAAACTTTCATCATATGTCAGCAGATGATGCTAAATCCTGATTTGTGAACAGAAATTCATTGTACATGACATCACCTTTTTTCCCTACCCACTACAAACCAGTGAAAAAAACAGCTAAAATACTAAGGTCTCCCATGAAAAAACCAAAGCTGTTGGTGGAAAATTTTCTCTTTTTATTGGACCCAAGTGCTCATAGCAAGAAGCTCATTAGCAACATTTGTTTTCAGGGCTTTAAAACACGGCTGCTAAAGGTGTGAGCATCTGAAGTCTGGTTTTTGTGTACATTTGAGGAACCACATCATTTATTTCCAACAGTGCAAATATTCATTCCTGAGTTCATCTGAAGGGTTTTTTCCCTCAAGGCAGTTGGTTGGGTCAGACGGGATCAGCGAGGCGTCGGCTAGTTTACAGTGGCTGCAGGTAATTGAGGATGTGGATTCTGGCTCAGCCCATCGGTACTGTAACAAAGCAGTCAGACCAACTAATGCGAGCCTGCTAAAGAACTAACGCCGCTCTCATTGGATTAACACTGATATTCTAAGCAATCAGAGGACAGGTATTAATGTTTATGTCTAAAACTGGTCAAGCATCACTGATTTTTCCGCTGCGTTACGTTCCATTATGCTCAAACGCCTAAAAGTTTGGACGCAGTTGAAAACATTGATGGTGAGCAGACACGCAGTGGTTCCATTTGTGCGCATCAGCTCAGTTAATTGTACACCAGCCCTGAGGCTGTATGTGTTGATTTACCACTGCCATTGATCTCAAGTCTGTCCATTAAACCGAAGACCTGCCAGCTATACTGTCTCCCACAAGCATCCACAAATGCTCACAAACAAGCATAAAAAGCACAGACACCATCCGTTACAATGCATGCTGCACAGACAATGAAGGAAATTAGTCACAAACACAAATGGGATGAGATGGAAAAAAAACTGAGCCAAAAAAAAGAGAACAAGAAAGAAGAAGCCTTTTGAGCCATTAAACCAGAACCATTAAATCAATTTTCTCTAATCTGGACGGGGCCATCCCAGAGCAGGAAATGCCAGCCAGTAAGCTTCTCGAGGGAGAAGCAGCTATTGTGCCTGCACTGAGAGAATAAACTGAAGATCTGATTTAATAAAACAGCTTCTTTCTCTGCTGGGGAAGGTGCCATATCTTCTCTTTCACTCTTTTGTTCACTATTCCTATCCATCTCTGCTTTTCTTCTCACACACTCCTCACTGCCAAGAATCAAGGGCACCTGATTAATACAGTTATTAGGGCAATACAATACTGACACATCTGACAAGCAGACAAACTGAAAGTGATTTTTTTACAGATAAAATCCTAATGTTTGCAGTGTGTTTGAATGAGAGCAAAAAGTCGATTTGCACTGAATAGAACGAAAAATCTTCTACTTACAGTCGGGCAATATAAAGAAATTGATATATGGAGATATGAGACTATATATTGTCTTAGATGTTGGATATCGTTATACAGTATTTTGATATAATAAATGATGTTTTTTCCTGATTTTAACGGCTGCATTGCAGTAAAATGTAATCTTGTAAAATATAGTGTTAGACAAGAAACTAAAAAAAAATAGGCTGCAGTTGAAGAAATTGAAGAAATATGTTTCATATTGTCTTTCAAACATGCCACCCCCCACCCTTCTAGGGATGGGACAACAATTGTTTTTATCATTAATCCCAATAAAGACACTAACAATAATTTAATTGTGGTGAGTTTCACTTACATAATTTTTTTAATCAAGATGTGTCCCCCATGACCATGATTCAAAAAAGGTTTTAAGGTGAAGCCATTACAGTACGCTTTATTGCCATTCTCGTTTTTCAATTGCTTAATGTTTTCTTATTGAATCTGTATATATTTGGAATTTTTTCAACATTTTAAGATTTTTTTTTTCCAAGAAAAAATTCAATTTTTAAAAAAAATTATTGCAATAATACTGTGTATCACAATTATTTTGGCCACAATAATCATTTTCTAATCATTCAACCCCTACGCCCAGCAACGGTTTTGGTCACAGAACAAAAAAAAAACCTTTGGTATTGAAAATGGTATCAAGTATCGAGTATTGTCCTGGGTATCAGTATCAGTTTCAAATTCTAGCACTGTGAGAACCTTAGTAAAATGATGTTATTTTCTCAACTTATCAGACAGTTTTAATGTTTTAATACTTTTGCATTTACCCACTTGGCCATTATATCCACATTATTACGATTATTGTTCAAAAATGGTTTTGTGTTAATATTTTTTGATAGTATCAAGGGTTAGGATGACAATATCATTACACAGGAGAGGAAAATTTTTTTTCATTAATGAAGTTGTTTTTGAGGAGATATAGCCTAAAAATGTCGCCATGTAATTTTCGGCCCATATTGCCTAGCCCTAGTTCTACTAGCTCAGAAAATAAAAGTACATGATGCACAACCTTGTAAAGCAATGGCTCAACATTGACAGTAAGAGTAGATGTGGAGTTTCAGTTTAAAACATGCGAAGAGGGAAAAAAGTTGAGTTTTTCCTCTAAAAACTGGTGTTAATGTCAGAGGTGGTGTGATTTTCCCTGAGGCAGTGTGATGCATTTCACTCATCTTTGCTGAAATCTCTCCATGATCCGTGTATCATACACTCCTGCTCATGCTGTTGTTTTGTCGTGCTTTTGTTAAATGCATCATTATGCATCACCTCCAGTAATAGTGTCACACTATTTGTGCAGGATGATAATGGCTTATGTCATTCAATCTTCTCTCAGGATAACCGAGTAAAGCTGGGTAGCTTGTGATGCCTTTTGTGTGTTTGCGTGTGTGTGTGTGTGTGTGTGTGTCTGGTGGGAGTATGCCTTTATCCTGTGCCGGTCCATTAGCAGACAATGGAAGAGTGTGGGGAGAACATCACTGCACAGACATTTATTCAGAGAGTGACAATGCTCTGCTGTGAAAGGTGAGACTAAATCTCTCACCAGCCCACACAGACACGTTTCTGTCTTTCCTTTCCTGTCCATCCCCGTGCATGCATCCACAACATTATGTCACACCAATTTTACTATTACAAACTTATGCAAAATGAATCGGTTCATAATATGTCACCGTATCTGCAAACAGAAGGAAATGCGTGGGTGAGCTGCAGAGGTTCCACTCTACTACTACACAGCTTCTTCTCTTCTCCGTTTACCCTTTCAGTTCCCTCGCTGCCGCAAGAGCACATGTTCCAAACCACAACTTCCTGGTGGAGCCGCAAGCCGATTGGCTAAAAGCGGTACATACCCCCAGCACACCCACCCTAAAATGCTTACTGAGGTTCCTGATTCTAGTTCCGGGACGTTCTGCCTCTGCAATTAGAGGTTTGCATCTCTTTTATTCATCTGTACACACACATGACTCCATAGACATTTAATTAAAATACACACACACACAAAAACACTCAAGCTAGAGTCAGCGCATTAGCAAGTGTCAGGCCTGAGCTGTGCTGGAGGACAGCTGCCAAGAGTGACTGGCCTTATTAAAACACATCGCTCACACCTACTCACTGTTTTCACTCCACTGCTGTTTAATTGATAGACTCTCATTAAAATACTTCACAGGCTAAATGCACAAAAAGTTCAAAGATTAAAGAGCAAAAGTGACGATGAACAGAACGTCCAAAAAAATCAAGGAGAGTGAAAATTCTAAGTTCATTCCGTTGGGTCAAAGAAGTTTTTCTAGTCCTGAACTTTCTGTGGCTTTTCCAGGAGCCAGCCCTTTAAACCACACACTTATCCCATAGTGGGAACTTCAGACCACCTACTGGATAAGAGCTTTCCACACCGCTTAGCCACTGATGTATGACTGTGGATGTAGGATTGAATGACTGTGGACACAGAGAGCGGCAGAGATAGAAAAAGAAATATTTCCTAATGATTTGCTAAAATTAGCAACCCTACAGTGCGGTTTGGGGACACGATTCAGTTCGTTCTGCTTAGCTGTCTTTCATACAGGCTCAAATCAAATTAAGGAAATGTAAAAAAAACACAACACACACACACACACACACAAGGCTGCAGCAGCACATGGCTCACTTAGGGGGATTTCTAGCTCTGCCCCTCTGGCTGTCAAACAACATAAACCTTTAAGGTAAATCTTAGAAAATGAATGAACTGCATATAAAATAAGTCAACCTGCCTCAAGAAAATCAGTCATAAAAGATTATAAAAGGTATTAGATGTATGTCTTAGCACTAAGAGGCTTTGCTTTAATATTCTGACTCCCTATGGTAAAGAATGTAATAGCCAGAGAAGCTGCTAATGGCTCAGCGTGTTTGTTTTCTTTGCATTTAAGAGCTGGCCGATATGGGTTAAAGTTTAAGGCTATAATGCACAGAGCGGATCTCCAGGCCTCGCCTCCAGGTAATGACCCTAATCTTTTCCAAGCAGGAACTGCTCCAGAGGTGGTAATGCATTTCCCCTGAGTCAGGAGACGCAAATGGAAGATACAACAACAGAAAGCAGCACTATGGGAAACAGTGGCAGGGCCAGTATTGATTATGGTAATTAACAGAGAGGAAACTTGAATCATTCTTTCTGCAGCAGTGCAGAGGAGAAATAAGAGAGACGCCAGGAAATAAGAAAGGGAGACGGATGTGATGAGAAAACATGAAATGAAAAGTGAAAAGAAGAGGGAGAGAGAAACACAGATGGTAGTAAGGATAAGATGGAGAGACGGAAAGGCAGGAAACTGGAGTTAAAGGGTGAGGAACAGTTCTGGAAAGTTCAAAAATACAAAGATCTTGCAATCATCATCTTTTTATTTACTGTTTGTAATTACACAAAACTTTGACCTTTCACCTAAATGCTAAAGTCTACCTTCATGTGCACCCTTTTGATTTAGCCTGTTGGAAAACTAGGACTAAGCTCAACGTGAAGCTGCCTGATGGATGACTGTCGTTAGTTTTGCAGGTATTTGATCATAAACTAAAGCACTGAACAAATTAAAATGTCAATCTTGTGATGGCAATGATGTAGAGTTAAGCTATTATAAATAATCCTGATGGGGAAATTAATGTCTGAACCAAGTTTAACAGAGATGAATCCAGCAGTTGTTGAGATATTTCATACAAAAAACAAAAATGTCGACCTCTTGGTGGTGCTGGAAGAAAAAAGTTAATGGATCACAAAAAAATTACAGTTAATGAGCCATTAAGAAATATTGTTTGGGGATCATAAATGTCTGTATACAATTTTGAGTCAACCTCTCTGGTAGATGCTGAGAAACTGCAGTAAATGTGATTTGTTTTTTTCTTTCTTTACCTTTTAGAAACATGAATATCTGACAAGATTTCATGGCAATCCATACAAGCAATTGTTAAAATATATTGCAGACTGGACAAAATTGACCAACCAAAGATCATTACATCCCTAAAGTCACAATGCTAGCATGCTAACAAATCCTATCTCTCTGCTGAATCAAAGCTTAGTTGTTTAAATTCAGAGGACAGCGTCTATGCCACAGGGTCCAGATCAAAACCTACACACTGTAAAACTCATCGAATAAAAGAATTTTTAGTTGCAGAGTTTAAATGAGGTGCCTGTTGATGCATAATCCTAACTATTAAAGAAATGTACAGTCGAGCTCAGCGCCAGGCCCAGCCGTCTTTTTAAGCACCATGCTGCACACTGATGTTTTACAAGTCTCAAGGCCACTCATCCACTTCTCCAGACCCTGTTTTATTCCAGTAACTCATAAGCTGCCGAGGCTGCTTTAAGGACGGGAATGAAGAGGAGAAATAGAGGAAGAAGGACAGTGAAGGGAGGAAAAGAGGAGAGAGGAGGGGGAAGCCAAAGTCCTGCGGCTGCTGCGTAAAACCAGTCTCCTGGGTCGTGTGTGTGTCTGAGTGTGTGTGTGCGTGTGTGTGTGTATTAGTGTGTGCATAATAGTGGTAATTAGCTGATCAAACAGATAGACAGACTCAGGCTCATGCTGTGGGTGGGCTCTGATAATCCAGATCATTAGGTATGAGCGTATGTGGTTTGCATGTGGCTTGCATGAGTGCATGCGTGCGTGTGTGTGCATGTGTGTGTGTGTGTGTGTGTGTGCGTGCGTTAGTGAAACCTGCCGTTGAGCCCTAACAGCACTGCTGGATACGACACTAATCAGGTCTCCACTATTTTTTCTTTTGTTGGAGCCACTGAAAGAGTCTCATAACTCTGTCTGACTGGCTTCAGAGTGGAAACACCTGAAATCTGGAAGGAATGCAAAGAGGTTCCATGATGTAATAAACACAGTGGTGATGATGATGATGATGATGACGATGACGATGACGATGATGATGATAATGATGATGATGATGATAGAAGCAGAGTCTGGAGACCAAGTTTGAATGCCATGCTGCCTCTCACTGGTACAAGGCTCCACCCCAGACAGCAACAAAGAATAAAAAGAGTGCTGTCGTTGGTGGCCAGACAGGTTTTATTTTATTTGATCAACTGCTGGAGATCTTCATCATCATCATCATCATAAAGGCTGACAAAAATACCACAAAATACAGCCAAAATGCCACAAATCAAAACAAAAATATATAGACACCTTTACAGTTTTCTTTTTATTTTCCACTCAGTAGCTTAAAGATTGGAAAAATGTTTATATTTCATGATATGTATTGTATTATATTAGCTTGTCCCAACTCGTCAGTAGAGCTATATGACATTTACTGTAACAAATCCAAAACTCTGTATGTTTAATGGCTGCACCATGGCTGTGTATTGTTTTATATTACATTTCTATTCCCAAATATTCAAACTGCCATATTTGGTTTCCTTAAAAACTTGAGTATTTCCAATAATCTTGAAATAAAGCAGGTTTGAAAGTTATTTGGAATGATCGGTCCAATAAGCATCACACGAATGCAGTGGGAAAACTGCAATGAAATGTCACGATTTATCAAAGTTATTGGTTCCCCGTTGTTTACTTTTGTCTGTGTATAATATAAATGTCACATCCTGTTGAATTCAACGTTTACTTTGCTAAAATTTCAAAAATGTTAACAAAATCGTGCATACGCCACTCTGAACACATCCAGCTTAAAACCTAACTAATGACACAGTTCTTTAAAGTTGGTCAGGCATAAAAAGAACTGTTTGTTTTCACAAATGTTTTCCAGATTCACTGAGTTTCAAATTCTCGCAGTGTGAGAGCTTTACAGTGCGAGAGGAAATATCAGATTTCCGAGCACGGACTCAAGTTCACACTTGAATTTACTTGACTGACCAGATGCAGCCAGCAAACCAAATTAGGCTCCAACTGCTAGTTACAGAAACCAGGCTCTTACTTGTGTAAGTGGCCTAAACGAGGAGGAAAGTTCTGCCTCTCCTGTGTCCCACTGTGCAGGATAAAAGTCCTCTCAACATGTTTCATCTGTCCCAAAGCCGACACGTTTACACATCCCTCTGAAGACATTTACGAGCTGATTAACGGGACGATGACCAGGCTGCCGTTTGTACCCAGAGAGCTGCCCTGTGTGTACTGTGATGTCATCAGAACTAGGTGAAACACTGTATTCGCACGGGTAAAATACATGTTGACATGTGAGATAAATCTGCACTCTCTGGTCTAAAACAGGAGAGAGACCTGTGACCTGATTCGGCTCATAACAAGGATTTCTTTATGCCCCAAATACATGTTTTTATTATACACATTATATTTGTTCCTGTCGATGCAGATGCCATTTTGGGATAAATACAGTGTGGATATTTACATTCTGTCATACATGAGGTCCTGGGGGACTGTAAATTGTAGAAGAAACACACACACACAAGCACATTTAGCAGGCTACACACACACTGACAATGCAAACAGTCATTTCTTTGGGTCCCCTCCAAGTCTGGTACCCATAATAAGCAGGCGCTCTTGCCGAACAGCATCAATGTGCTTCTGTTTGTGAAGTGAGATGATGGTGGGCATGTGAAGAGGAGTGAGACAAGCCTGCAGATAAGCACTGAGAGGATGTGGACGAGTCATTACACTTGACACTGGCACAGCAGGAGGGAGAGAGAGAGAGAGAGAGAGAGAGAGAGAGGCAGACAGGGAGGCTTATTTGTTCCACTTCATTATCTGATGTGACTGCACTCAGAGTGAAATTTCTGACGGCAGCCTGAGCTTCTGACCTCAAAGGGATTTTGTTTGGAAATGCAAAAAACAAATCAAACAATTAGAGAATCACAAATTAATAGTGAAGATTCTCGCAGACAGAAATTAGTATGTTTGCTCTTCATGCATGTTGAGGTACAATAACTGGGGCTGTGCTGAAAAATCAAAACAGCAATATACTGCGATATTTATTTTCATGACATCTGTATCGTATCATGATAAGTATCGTATTGTGAAGTCCTTGCCAAAAGCCAACCTTAAAGTTCAGTGACACAAGAGAACACTCATGCACTTTATTTTCATACTTCCAATTTCAGTGTGTCCAGTTGAAGTGCAATAGTGCATTTAAATTTAATTTTCACATTTTGATGTTATGGCAGCTATATCAGTGCATTTGGTAATTTTGCAATACCATTCAAAAAAATTGGAAAGGAATTTTTTCATTCAATTGTTCTGACTCAATTTGTCAGATAAATCACAAATATAATGAGATGTGATGTATGAAGACTACCAGGATCATACTGGTAACTGACATCTAGTTTTACATTTCCAGTGAACAGTTTCGAATATATTGCAGCATGTATCATAATGTATTGTGACATAATCTTATCATGACCCATGTATTGTGAAGTGTATCATATCGTGAAGTTCAAGCCAATACCAAGCCCAAGCAATAACATGATGCGCTGTGCATTTTCTGATCATCTATACTTCTTAATTGTCAACAAATCCCATAGAAAGACAAAAACCAACAATGAGGTGATCGGACAAACAAGCCTGATCCGTCTTCTTCCTCTGTGCTGTTGAGCCCCATTGTTGTTCAGAAACTATTAAAAGCGCATCAATACACCACACTGCTGCACTGGGTGACATGTTCCATCATTACCATGGACACACTCAATGTTTATTTTGAGTCAATACTTCATAAACCATCCATCCTGCAATTAGAACTCACTGAAGCACATCTGGTTTAATCTGTGGCTAAAAATAGCCCCAACAAATGCACTTTTTTTGTATTTGCAACAAGCTACAATGCCCCATTTTGTAAAACGGCATCTTGATATATTGAGACCAATTTCAGGAGATTTTTGTGTTTAGTAGGAATCAATGTGCTTATGGCTGAGTGCCAAAGAAAGGACAGAGCAGCTGGAAAGTATTCAGGGATGAACTGGGATTGTTGGTTTTGGTCTTTAATGGGATTTGTTGACAATAAAATATCAGATTTTTCATTTAATGCCTGGTGAAACTGCTGTCTTGCGTAACCTTTACTGCAAATTTCCCTCTGGATGCAGCTTATGGTCAGATGCTTTTTGCACACGTTGCAACAT
>JAQFJB010000014.1:577400-587622 GCA_029874875.1 Naso minor
GCCACATGTCTTAACGCTCCTACACAGTGGGGTGACGGTCGGGGGCGGGGCTTGTCAGGGCTGTTAGAGTCAGTGTCTCTGGTCAGCGGCCTGTTGTAGGGATGGATGATGGATGATTAATTAGGCATAAGGAAATTACCGATGCCATCATTTTCTCTCTCACTAATGACATTAGTCGCAAAATGCCCCAATCAAAATGATCGTGATTATTATTTTCGCTATAATCGCCAGCCTTGTCTGAGACTTTTTGGCCGATTAAACACACAGAATCAGCAGTGACTCATGGAAGAGAAAAACACTCTGATTGGCTCTTCAGGTAAGCTGACCAGCGCATGAAAAAAGACACAGAGACAGAGAGGGAAAACCCCCTGAGTCTGTCCCTGTAGTTTCCGTGGTTACACACATTTAGTGTGGCTCTTCCTTACTTCTCTGCTTTGCCTCCTCACTAGTGCCATTTGTAACATTTCATCAGACATGTTATCAGTTAGGGGAGGTTATATTAGTGAAAAGTGGGCTCAAAAATTGCTGCATAATCATAATGATCTTGTTGGTCGCCAGCTGTTGCCTTCGCTGTGTGAACAGCACCATTTGTGACCCAACAGCGACGGACAAAACACAACGCAGCAGCAGATTTTTGTCGCAGCTTGTTCTTTGTTGTCAGTTTGGTGTGTAAAAGCCTCAACATTGGCATTCAACGACAAGGCCAGCAGGTGTAATATTTATCAAGTTCATCAGCATAGTGGGTATGTATGTTAGAGTGCCACAGGTGCTAAGATTTGCTATTAGCCACAAAACACAAAGTATACCTGCGGATTTCTGTGCAGATATTTCGCCATAAACCAGGAAATGCTGGATCACAAAACTACTACACCTCACATGACTGTCTGCACAAAACTTTACAGCAATCCATCCAATAGTTGTCAAAACACTTTATCTTGAAATCACAAAATTTCAACCTGATAGAAGCATTTTTGAAACAGTTGGAATGAAAAATCTCTTCAAGGTCAGTCCTTTGGGATCAATCAATACATGAGCAAAATTTCACAACCACCAGTTGAGTAACTGTTAATTAGAGAGTGACTGACAGACAAACAGCTAGCATTCTGCTAACAAGGTTAAAAATGCAAAGAGAGTGAAGCGTCCTCACCTGCACGGACATTTCAATCAGCATGAGCAACTTTTTAATGCCGATCCACAGACTCTGACCCTTCACAGCTTTAGCTATGCTGGCTCGCTCGACGTCCTGAAAACTGCCCAGCAGCTGTGGAGACAAATCACAGAGCAGAGAGCGGGCAGCCAGGGATTAAAACACCAAAATTTAGGGCTTATGTTGATGAGCAAAACATCTTTAACACATTTACCGGCAGAGTAAATATCGTTAATGAAAACACTAATTGAAAAACTGTAATTTAGAGTTTAATTTAAGAAAAAAAGTGGTTAAATGCACTGTAAGTGTTTTGGACTGTTTGCATGTGTGAGTCTGTTACCTCCAGGGCTTCGACCAGCTGCTCTCCCCTGGAGATGTTGGGGATGTGGATGGTTGTGCTGAAAGCGTCCAACATCTCCATTTCCTGGAGGACATCTTTACGACTCGTGGTGCCGATGATCAGCAGCTTACGACCCTGAAACAGAAACAGACATGACTTCAGACTAAGGATGTGCAATATTTATTAGTGCTGATAAATTAACGTCAGATAACAGAAAGTGAACACTAACTTTTAAAAAAAATTATCTAACAAAACTCTATACTTTCTCCCCTCCTACTGCTTCATCTCCTGCTTCCAAACTGGCTCTCTAGTCTGTGTGGCTCGACCCACATGCAGCAGTTTGATCTCCTGAGTGCGACTGTTTCTTTCCTGTACTTAAAAAATGTTATGATGTCGCATCATCTGATGCTTTATCATAGTGAGAATTTGATTTGTCACACTGAGATCCAGGACTGCAAGATGTCCCCACATTTCTCTCACAATTGTGCGATTTTGGGCTGTCTCAGATTGGGCTGGGCGATATATCAATACTGTATTGTATCGTGATATGAGACAATATATCATGAAAGATTTTGGATATTATTATATTGTGATATGACGTAAGTGTTGTCTTTTCCTGGTTGAAAAGGCTTTATTACAGTAAAGTGACGTGATTTTCTGAACTTACCAGACGGTTCTCATTATTCTTTTATATACATTTACCCACTTACTGATGATTATTTATGAAAAAAATGTCACTGGGTTAATATTTTATGAAATTCCCAACAGTTATCCTCACAATACTGTCTCAGTATCAAGGTATTTGGTCAAAAATGTTGTGATATTTACTCATTTTATCACCTTAGTGGCTTCTACCCCTTTGAATGCACAACAAGTCTTCAGTCACAACCTATATGATCAATAATTATCGTTATCGACCAATACGAAATTTCACTATCGTGATAGGTTTTTCAGTTGTATCGTCCAGGCTTAGACTCAGATGAAGGTCGACAGTGTGTATGTCACAACAAGTGTGTGAAGAATAGAAAATAACAGGAGATAGGAGAACAGGACAGAAGACAACAGTGGAGAAGACAAACATGAGCAGAGAAGAAAGAGGAGAAGCAAAAGAAATGTAGCTCTGCTAAGCCGACAAGTTGGAGAAGGACCAGGAGAAGAAGACGAAGGAGGAGAGGCAGAGGAGTGGCGAGTAGACAGGGGGATTATGGCTGCCGGCTGCCCCCCCATGGCGTGGGGGGTTGTGATGCTGCATGCAGATGAGGTGCCACACAGGCGGCGGCGCTGCCAGGTCCTGGCTCTCTCACAGAGCCCATTCTCCTCCCTGTCCCCCTGGCCTCCCCTGGCCCCAGGCACCCCGCTGGGCCCAGCGCTTTACAACCCCAGAGGAGCACTGCAGCCAGGCATTCAACCGCAGGCCCCGCGCCACTTCTCATGCACATGCAGCCATATAGTGGGGCTATACTCTCATTCACAAACCCATCAACAACAGACACACACACACAAACTACAACCAAAGAAACTATGAGAAATGGGTCTCTACCTCCACCATTCACGGTGAGCACAACAGGCCTGGACCAAAACACTCGCTAATAACCATACACACACTCACACACACAGTCGTTCACACATGCCAGTCGCAGCCAAAGACCTCCAACAATCCCTCATCAGACTAAGCGCTGGCATCCGTAAGATCTGCTGCCCTCTTTCTGTCACCTGAGGACTAGCAGCTCCCACAGAGAGTGTGCTACAAATTAAAAGCACAAAAAAAAGGTGTGTGTTACCTTCGGAGGAGGTTTCTTCAGCAGCACCAGCAGAGCTTGTAACACCAGATTGGAGAAACGTGGGCCGATCGGGACGTAGTCTGATGAGACAGATGATTTTTTAATGAGCAACGTCCTCATTTTACAACTCGCATAAAGAACTGTCCACATTTTAATATCCAGCCCCTCCCAAAAAAAGACTTTAGATTACATTTCTATTCAACTCATCAGACGCAGAACACAAAATGCTCCTTTAATGTTGACTTTTAGTACAAAGACGCTGTGGATCAGCTGAGGTTTTACCTAACAGACGTTCAATGTCATCCACAACCACACAGCTCAGCTGGGACTTGTAGGCATCTTCAAATATCTATGACAGAGAATAAAAGAGCAAACAGCATAAATAGGTGCAAAGATTTAAGCTGGACCTCAATGCACTACATAGATTTCTTCATTGTGATCTTGGTTAAAGGAGAAGTTCGTTTTTTTTGCAGCTTCAGCCTTATAATAAGAATATTACAGTCATATTAGTGCTCTGCAGCACTAGTATGACAAACCGGTGCAGTTGTGAGAGCTGGAGCTCGTTGCTGACGTCACCACTAGCTGAAAACAACGGAAGTGAAGCCGCATTTCAAGTGCTTGTCAATCTGTCGAAAAAGGTCTTTTTCACGACAGTTGGGGAATGTTTGGCAGCGTCCTCTCATGTACCAACACTAAAACACGAAGTTAAACAACAGCTTTTAGCCCAGAAACGGCTCATTTCAGCTGCTTTAGCAAACAAACAAACAGCCATTTCTGGCTCATTAGCCGCTGTTCAACTTCCTGTTTTTGTATCGTTACATAAGAGGACACTACTAAACATTAGGCAATTGTCCCATGTTTTTACACAACCTTTTTCAACTGACTGTCCAAACACCTGATATGCCCCTTCCTCTCCCTTATTTTCAGTCACTCTTGTGACTGCCTCGTTCGTCATAATTATAATGTAAAACATTTAATATGATCTTAATATCCTTATTATAGGGCTTCATGTGCAAAAAAACAAACTTTTCCTTGAACTACTGTCAGTTTACATTGAAATGATTTTGGTAATAAAAATGTCTTTTTATTTCTCAAGTCCGTTTGTGTACCTGAGAATAATCCCAGACGCATGTGAGTGATACAGAACTGAGTGTTACCTTTTTGATGGCTTGACATTTGGCGATCTCTGAGTGTCCGATCATTTTGTCAGGGGAGCAGATCTTGATGAAGGGGAACTGGGACTCTTCAGAGATCTTTGCAGCCAGCGCAGTCTTCCCACTGTTAGGCGGGCCTGAGGGAGCGGATCAATCCCGAATCAGAGGTTTGTAATATCATAAAAAGTTTGGCTCAACTGTCCAGTTGTACTAAATCGCAACAGATATTCTTCACACACGTGGCAGTTTTTCTCTCAGGGTCTTTTAGAGAGTTTAATGGCGTGTTTAGCTGTTGTAGCTGCTGACTAAGGATGTTTGGCCTGCGTGCTTGAGTTGCGTGTGGTTAGCGTGTGTGTGTCTCACCCTCAAGTAGCACGGAGACAAGTGGTGTGCGGTCGCTGTTCTTCGTCTGCTGCACCAGCAGACCTCCATCCTCGAGGACAGCTGACACTGGATCACCCCATCGGATGATCCCGTTCATGATGTAGCTGGCGTAGTCCTCCTGATTGGTGCCAAACGCCTGGACAGGAAGCGAGAGAGTAATGAGGTGTGTGAGGTCAAATGAGAGACGAAATATATACGATCAATGTTACACGTTTCCTTTTCTTTCGCCTGCATGAGTGCTTGCTGTGAATCAGCCTAAGGTGAATTTAATACATACATGATTCAACATCACTGTAATTGGAATATGTTCCATCATTATTTCTGAATTGCTTACTGTGGGTATCATGGGAGAAACATAAACCCCCTCCATGAAAGATTTCTGTATGAATCACCATGCATGCATCAGAGAGCGCTCATCAGAGAGAAATTTTGTTATTGGTGTTGATCTCAGGCTTTATTTTTGGCCTGTGCAGGATTCTGACAGGAGCTAAAACCAGATCAACTGCACTCAAAATGCAATTTACAGTCTGTTGTTTTAGCATTTATGAAGCTTTACATTCATTAGATTTTTGTGCTGCAGGCTAATCAGAAGGAGAAGAGACCAGAGACTCAAGGGCTCAACATCTTTATGGGATGAGACCACATTTTCACGGTTTTAAATGGCTTAGATAAAGATTAAACTGTCATGATTAAAGACATGTAATAATAAAATGACAGAACAAAAAAACACTAAGAATAGTAAGTAAGTAATAGTAAGTAAACACTTTGGGTCTGTGTTCACATGGTGTTTTTTGGGGCAGAAAAGTGCTGGCAGGATGAACTGCTTGTGCATTGCCGAGAGAAAAGGCGCTGAACGCGCGTCTTGTCACCGTGACAACAATATCTTGACAACAGCCGCTGTATGAGTGACACTGCACCGTCACATTTACTGTCCGTTTTCTGTTTGAAACGTTTGTTTCACAGTGAGCATCAAACGGACGATGCTTTCCCTCATACTTTGTTTGGATGATGAGCTTAATAAAAATGATAATCATGACAGTGATCAGATGCGGAGTAAGGACCATGTAGGTGCATGACATGAACAAACACAAACACACCAACAGGCTTTCCTCTCTCTGTTATGACACTTTTTGTTCTGACATACTATACAGCTCCGGTACACGGCTTCTCCGAGTCCCAACTGATCTACTACTCCCTGAAACAACAACATAACACAACAATCTACTGCTCGTTGAAAAGAGCGTCGTTGACTTCAGCAGCGCTTTTCTGAAAGGTTGAGAAACTTTAAACTCACAAAAACAGACACTGGACGCTGTGCTTTTTCTCTGGGCGGCTGCCTGCTGCTGCAGGCCTTCCCTCTTCATTGAGCGCAATTGAAAAAAGACACTGGTGCTGAGACAATATGCTACGTGGACACTGGCCCTAAAGAGTGTGATTAATTGTTTTAAATGGCTCTCATAATGGATGCAAAGTTTTTCAGAACATTGTCTAACTTTACGTAATAAATTAGGGTAGATTTTGAGTGTTTTCTGAATGTTCTCTTACTTGGAAACTGGTCGCTAGTTTAAGTTTAAACTGATGAGTTGGGGAAGCGACTTATTTTGAACTTTCGATAATTTTATGTAATCTACTTATTTTTTTTCATCAATCATATTTGACACGAACAGCAGAGGACAGACAAAAGATGGGGAGCGTGAACTTACAGGTTTGATGTCGTTATTCAGCGACGCCATGAAGTCAAGTCTGCTGACCTGCAGCTTCTCTGCTGTCTCGATGTTTACCTCCACTGTGTTACTGGCCTGCAAACACACACACACACACACACACACACACACACACACACAGAGTACAAGTTGAGTGACAGCAAATTATGAGTTACTTTTGTTCCAGCATGAACTCGATGCCTCCTGCTAATGAAATCCATTACACAAAGTATTGCACATTGAGTTTGCATAATGTGCCAGGAGACAGAATGCTGCCTCAGAGCAGAAAGGTCAGACCAGGAGGAGGAGGAGGAGGAGGAGGAGGAGGAGGAGGAGGGAGGGACGAGTCAGTGTTTAGAGGAGTGAAGAAAAACGTCACAGCCATCAGACATGTGTAAGGCTCCTTGTCTGTCATTTATCATCACCCTCCAATATCTGCAGCTCTGTGTGTGTCTATCTGTGTGTCCCACTGAGCTGCGTAGATTTGAGCTCATGCACCTGATAAAACACTTAAACCGTACACAAATACACACATGCACACACACCTGGATTTTTTTTATTCCTTTCTCACCTGTGCAGCTACTTAAATTAGGACTTTTTAGTAAACATGTCCACCAGGTGTGTGGCCTGCACCTCTAAACAACGCAGAATACTATACTGTGAATGCTTTTAATAAACTTTCAAACTTAAATGCAAATGTACAACAACAAGCTCCAGCGATAAGACAGGGCAGCCTGTATGCAGCCTGAGAGGAAAAACTCAGGACAAAAAAAATCTAGCGAAGCAGTCAAGCAAGAACGGATCACATTGACTTGATTGCGGCTTCTCAAATATGAAGACGTGCTGGTTTTCTCTGTTTTCTTTCTGTATTTGAATATTCTGGGGTTTGGACTGTCGGTCGGACAAAATGTGAACAATCTGAAGACCACATGTTGGGCTCTGTTGCGCTGAGATTGACGTTTTCTTTACTGCATTGTGATGTTTCGCAGACTAAATGATAAAAAAATTACAGACAGACACACAGAGTAATTGATAGTAAAAGGCCGTAATTACAGAACTCCTCTTCTCCGACCACAAAGAGTAAATGGACATGGACACACATGGAGGATGAATGTGATGAGTAACACGACTCTGACCTTAATGTGCCTGTTCATGGCGGTGGACTGCGCAGCCCTGACCAGGCCCTCCAGCTCGGCTCCGCTGTAGTTCTTCGTCTCCACGGCGAGCTCCTTGATGTCTACGTCACTGGCCAACAGGTCGTACTGACGCATCTTCGCCGTGTGGATGTTAAGGATCTGAATTCTTCCCTTTTCATCCGGTAACCCTGAAAAATGAGAGGAAATAAACAAACTTGCAGCTTTTGCAGAAGGAATTATTGTGTCTTTAGTTAAATTTGCTGTCATGCAGGAAAGTTATGCCGACCGTGTCTGCTGCTTTTTACAAAGATCAAGTCACACATTCACAGCAGAAAGCAGCAACTAAACTGGCTAATAACTGACTGAAGTATACTGCTTTAAGGTATTTGAAGTTTACAATTTCATTGAGATAATTCATACTTACTTTGTAAACATTTTGGTTAAGGGATCATACTCGTATTGATCCATTAGTGCCAATTTTTCAGTCCACTAAAAGAGATTTTTTTTTTTTTTTTTAAATGTTTGCTGGTTCAAAGAAAAACGTCTTTGTTGTCTTTTTACTCCATCTCCAGTCTACTGAGATACACTTTATGGAGTTAAAGGACAATTTCAGTCCATTTTTGACTTTTCTCCATTAGCAGAGATCACCTCTATCTTCTACCAATGTTGTTAAAATGTGACCATGTGTTTACTTTAGTAGATGTCAGGCTGCATTTTTAAAGCCCATTCACTGCCATTCATGTTGTAACAGGGTACAGAAACACTATAGGACACGTGAAAGTTGCTAGGTACAGATTATTCACCTTTCTACAGAGAACATCTGAGTTTGTTTGGTCAAAAATTACTGAGAGAGAGCGAGTGAGAGGGGAGCCGGGAGACGTGGAGACCAAAGTTATTCCGCCTGGAAAAATAGTTCCTTCCACGTGCTGCCTTCCCAGCTGGAATATTTGTGTGAAGAAGGATTTTGACACAGACGTTCTTCTTAACTTACACTGTCACACATTTTCAGCTACTTTCTGTAATGTTTATTGAATACGGACAGAATGTAAACAAACACAATATCTCATAGATAAAGCTATTTTGGGGAAAATGGGCGGGGTTTAAGCAAAGTATGTGGCTGACGTTGATAAAGAACAATGACATGTAGGAAAACTGGTATGGTCCTTTAACACCGGGTTGAGACCCTGTGAATACATTTGTCACTTCTTACCGATCTCCATCTTGACCTCCAGTCTTCCCGGCCTCAGCAAGGCCTCGTCTATCAGGTCAGGCCTGTTGGTCATACCTGAGGGAGCGACAGATGGACAGACAGCAGATGAGTTAGAGTGCACATGTTATGACGTCAGAGGTTCAGTGTAGCTTTATGTTAGTTTTATTTGAGAGAAAGTGTGTATCTGAGCACCTATGACCAGGATGTTGTTGAGCTGCTCCACGCCGTCGATCTTGGACAGCAGCTGGTTGACGACAGTGTCGTGGACTCCCGTGCTTCCCGCCATGCTGCCACGCTGCTTACAGATCGCATCGATCTCGTCAAATATGATGATGTGAAGGCCGCTGTTGGGACCGAGCTGTTCAGCAGAAAGATGGCGGCTATAAACATGTGCTGTCATCTGCCTAAATCGTTCCAACATGATACTGATGGATTCATCTAGCTGTCATGTGTTGGGCTTGATGAGTGATTTTGCAGTTGATGTCTACAAGTTTATTTGTTTTTTTTTATCAAGGAGATTTACTTCAAAATATGAAATACAGAAATTAATGTAAAATGATGCTTGTGCAACCTGATATTGTTTGCCAGTGACTTGACTTACTTGGTTCACTTACTGTGTCACCAATGTGTGGAACAACATCAAGCTATTTTGTGAGCTGCCAGGTCAAATTGTAACAGTATTAAAAAGCTGGAGATATCTACACTATGAGGGATTATTCATTGGTGTTATCATTCTCAGGTTTAATACCATGTAGCGGCAGCACTCTTTTGCTTGAGTGCAGGTCTGTGGTAACTATCCTGTTAATCTTCACAATGCCATTTTCCACAACAGCCATTGTAGAGAACAGAGTTTATCATTCACAGACTGTCAATCGGCATGTGTGTCAAGTGGAATAATTCTCAATCAGCACAGACATGTGACGCACTGTTCATTACCTGTTTATTGCAGGTTGTGCTTGAGCTTTTCTTTTCTGAAATATGATTTCAATTTGGTCGGGCAACCTGGCGCAGCATGGGATGATGAAAGATAACTGCCCCCTGTGTGCCAAATATGAGTTTTGTGTTGGAACTGGTATGCCACATGCATTTTAATCAGACTAAACTAGGCACACAGATTCTGTGGTCTTGCAATAGGAATTTTTTAATGACACTGGCTGCTTTACATATTAACCAACTGGACGGATTTTACCCGACCAAAAGACACTACTGCCAACTACGAAAGTTCCACTGCTCGGCCATAAATGAATGATCTGCATACAGTATATATTACTTCACCTATAGAATATTAGACTATTACTTTGCAGTAATGCATTATCGATTGCTAACAACTGCTATCAATGTCCGAATATCTTCTGGAATTCAGCTAG
>JAQFJB010000014.1:639054-649599 GCA_029874875.1 Naso minor
GTTCAATCAGTTGCATATTCAGTGTTCAGAGTCACAGTGATTAAAGCTGGGGTAAGCAGTTTATTTCTGGTGTCGTCAGGTAAAAATCCCATAATAACCTTTCAGCCTTTTATAATTCAGCTAGTCTGAAAGAAAACTAGACTTCTGGCTCTGTGTTTGCACCGTGACAGGACTTTCTGGTCAATCACAGGTCATTTCAGAGAGCATGTGTTCCTATTGGCTGTTCTATGCGGCACTTCTTCGCGACAAGTGACGTTGCTATGAGCTGATTGGCTGTTGAAACAAGTGACGTGCCTTACGTCCTAAAACTGGCCTCTGGTGACTTGACAAGCAGACTAGAAGGCGACACCGTCAGCCAGCTTGAGTCGAGTTGAGATGAACCTTTTTACACCGCTGCAACTTTCCCTGCAACTGTTTGGTGTTGTTGTGAATCTTTGGTGCAAACTGGATTTGAGAGCGACAACAAACGAAATAAAATGCGAGCCAGAGCACAAACAGGGAGGGGAGGATGCAGTGGAGTTCCTTTAGGAGTCGCGTGTGACAGCTAGCTCGATTTCCAGATGTTGCTTTAATGACCTCATGTTACCTAATATAAAATTCCAGTTGGTCCCTTCCAGTAAGATAAACAGATTTTCGGATGATCAGTAAATTTGCAATTAAGAAGCTAAAATGTCCAAAAACTTTGTGTGGTCGTTAAAAAAAACTTACTTCATCATAATGGAGGGAGATGATAAACTCTTACGCAGACAAAGTGACAGGAAGATTCATCAGTCAAACATCAGCTGAGAGGAAAACACTGACAAGCACACTGACGCCAACATGTCTGCAGTGAGTCTGATGACAACAGCTCTGCAGCATAATGTGGTTCCTGATGTTACCTGAACCGAAAGTGAATCAGATTAGACTTAAGCAGATCGATATCAGAGTGCTTCTTTATCTAACGTCTCTTTCCTTTCTCCACCTCTTCTCTTCCACTTGATTCATTTCACATTGTTTGTCTTCTCCTTCCACCTCCGTCTCACCTCCCTCCCTCTTTGCTAACTGCTCCCCCATCGCGCTCACTAACACGTCTTGTGATTCCTCCTCTTTTATAAGCCCAGTTTTTTTTCTACCGACCAGTCCAGCTCAGCACCCCCCCCAAAAAAATTCGCTCTGCAGTGTCAGAAGCAGACAGGGGGGAGGCTAAACATTCAGATCATCAGGGAAGGGGGGCAGGAGGAAGGGCAGAAACAAAATATGACCCAATCACTCTGACAGATCAATGAGGGACAGTGGACTGCTCCTGCTGACTCATACTGTTGGGAGGGTGAGGTGAGGGGGAAGGGGGTGTTGAAGGAGAAGAAGACAAAGAATGAGAGTGAGTGGGAGGGAGGACAAAGTGTGGCAGTGGAGGTTAGAGAAGAGTAAGACGGAGATGGTATGAATGGATGCAGCCATGCCTGAAGACAGATGCTGTGTGAGGGAGGTAAATCTATAAACATCTGTCACAGAGACAGATGTGGACCGTTTACAGAGGAGTGAGGAAGGGAGGGAGGACAGAAGAAAGGAAAGGATGTCCTCATGCTCTCTGTAGGTTTTAAGCACCAGTATTAATCAACAATGGTTGCAGTAAATGATGAAATATTGCTTAATTTAAATATTGCTTGGTTCAGTGACTCCCAAATATGCAACACATTTTTTTTCTTTATTTTTCAGACCTTGTTTTGCCTTCGGAGATGAAAATATCTGTGTGAACGATGAGATTCAGGCCTTCATGAGCCCCCCAGATTGAACTCTAATACGTCTGATGATCACATTTTTTAACCAGCGCCATCTTCTGGGCAACATTTAAATCTGTCCTTTATAATCTGCAGGATTTATGACATTCCATCAGTCTCTGCTGCTCTGCAAATGTCGGCATGCAGACATGCTAGGCTAAGATGGTGAGCACAGATAACATTACACCTGCTAAACATGAGCGTGTTAGCATGCTAATGTTAGTGTTTTGCTCAAAGTAGCTAGCCTTGCTGTGGACTCTTTCTTGTTTTTTGTAAAATACTGTGCAGCTTTACAACTTCAGCTTTCTATGGAGTGTTTCATTTGTAACCTTTAGATTCTGTTGTAGTTTTTCTTTGAAGTGTCAAAAAATAGAAAAAAATATGCACACCTCATCTCCCAGAGTCCAAGGTTGGACCAACAGTCCAAATATATCCATTTTAAAAAGATATAAAGACAACAAATACTCACATTTCAAAAGCTGAAAGCTCAGAGAATGTTTGGTATTTTTGCTCAGTAAAGACTGTCAAGAATCAAGGCAATGAATTGGAATGTTTCACTTATCTGTCAAGTAGTAAAAGCTGAAGATTCCTTAGACTTTCATGCTTTTAACGTTTTCTTTGATGAGATTTCATGGTTAAAAAATCACAGTTGCTGCACTGTTACATCCTTTTATGGAGGCAAATAGCTGTGTGTGATTGTGAATTTAACAATGTTTAACATATTAGATGGGAAAAAAGTTTAAAATTTTAACTGATACTCAACTGTTTGATACCCAGAATTGTTGTTCTTACCACTTTCAGATCAACTAGCTCAATTAACTTAAATTGCTAAAATCATATTAATGCATCAAAACCCGCACAACGCAAAGGGGGCTCAGGTTCACACACACACACACACACACACACACACTCTCAGGGTTTTTTATTAGTTACTGTGGACACTGACAGCGGATGGTGGTAGCTGTCAGTGGAGCCGGTTGCCACAGAAACAATCTTTGCAGCTTTTCTAAGAATCCAATTCCAGCTGCTTACACAACATAGACACCACAATTACAGGAAGACAGAGCAGATTGTGTGAACCAGGGATTAACAAGTGCAGGTCATTGAGCAACTTTGTCACTGGGTCGTGACTCTCTCTCTCTCTCGCACACACACACACACTCACTCACACACACACAGAGCAGAGGAGAGAAAATGTGAAAACAAGCCGTGAACAAAGCATCTCGCACAACGTTAACATGATCTAAACACATCTGATGTCACTTTGACTCGTCAAAACATCCCACGTTTCCTGTTTAAAGGCAACAAGAACATTTTTGCAGGAGCGAAATCTTTAAACTGCAGCTTATCACCTGCGAGACTTGAAGACGTGGATGAATTATTCAAGACGAAGATATTTTTTCCTTTAGATCTCAGTGGGAAAAGTGTGAAGCAGAGGAAGTGTGTGATACAGCACAGACTGAGAAATAAACCGCCAGCAATGATGGAAAACTCACAAAAAAAGAAAAATGCATTTACAGATTCACTAAACAAGTCGTTTATCATCATTACACTGGAAACCGTTTTAGTGTCTTCAGTAGATAAATTTTCCTCTTCTTGCTTTTTTGGAGCCCACGAACAGCAGCTCGTTCCTCATTGTGTTTTAAATAAACGTGTATTATGTGCACACATCTACCAGTGGAAGGCTGCGTACTCTCTACATGTGCTTTTATTGTAAAGGGCTTTGTAAAGCTTCTGCTAAAAGTAATAAATATGAGGGGGAAAAAATCAGATGATGGCATCTCCTTGGGTAAACACTGACCTAGAAATTCTTGGAGGAGATTGTTTAGATTTATGTTTTCTACGGGCAGAAAATAGAGGAAAGAAGCAGAAGTTTACAGTTAATTACTTTTTTCTACTGTTGCTTGTTTGGCTGATTTTGCTTTTCTTTTTTGTTTTAAACTCTTAACATCTCATAAAAGGTCTTTGTTAAATGAGATTTCAGTATGTAAAAGGGGAAAAAGTACAACTTAGGAGAGCCTGAGATCTAATAACTGTTAAAGCATGATTGGACCGATCATGTCAGTCGATATTAAAAGTCGCATAATAGAGACTTAAGGAGAGTGAAACTGTTAGATTACATGATAGATTTAGAAGAAAGTTTCTACAGTACCACTTCCATTAGTACAATGAGTCAATTTAAACCACTTAAAGTTTTTATCTCCTCTTGAAACAGTGCAGTGCATCAATAACAACACTTCCAGGATATATTTCAAAATAAAAGCATGCCAGGAAAAAGAGGGTTTATGCCTTTTGTTCTACTTAATGCTTTTAATGTGAAACATCTGAACAGGAAGTGTTTCATTGACAACAGATTAACGTCAATAAACAAAAAGCGATTCTGATGAACGACTACGAAACAGAAAAAAAAAAACTCAACACGACAAACAGGCGAGAATGTAACGACTGTTGTTAAAAAAAAAACAAGGATTATCCTACATCTATGAGGACCTTTGCACCATTTGTATTCTGCACAAGTTAAGAAACAACAACAACAACAACAACACACAACTTATACAGATGCATGTGTTGGTGATTGTTGCTTTTTATAAACCATATCAGTTTGATGTTTATCTGTACCAATCTTTGTTTAGCTTTGTTGTTGTTGTTTCAGCTGTTATGTTTGTTTCTATCTCTATGTCATAAGAAGTTTTGCGTGTAAGTACATTCAGAAAAGTTAAAACTTCTGACACAAACCTGCCCAATAAAGTTGATTCAGATTTAGATGCGGTGCATCAACATGTAGCAAAAAACCCACAAATTGATCAGAAAACAGGGAGACACGTCGTTTAATCACTAAACTTATCAAATCTGACTGAATTTGGCATCAAGGCTTGTTTATGACATAAACATATTTCAAAGTCTATCGGTGCAGAATTCACAGTGATCAATAGGAGAGGCTGGAACGTCTCATTGATTTTTCACAGTTTGTGTTTGACAGATGCAGAATGTCTGCTCTGTGATGCTGACAGCGGACGGGGGGAGTGCTGCAGTCGCTGCATGTCAACACACACACACACACACACACACACACACACACACACACACACACACAGGAGAGACAGAGTGAAAGGGGGCTGGCTCTCTCTAATCTAAATATAGGCTTCAACAGCAGCACAGCCTTAAATATTTCATTGCCTCCTCTCCAGAAATGAAGACAGGGGAGTCGGGGGAGAAAAAGGGGAAGATTTGGAGAGAGGCAGAGGGAGAGATGAGGAAGAGGAGGGGGGCCGCAGGGGTTTCATCAGTACAAAGGGGATATAGTCAAAAATAGGAGGCTGAAAAAAGGCATGAAAACGGCAGAAGAGAAAAGGAAGGATGGGAATCTAATCCCTGGTCTTTTTATGCAAAATAAGAATGAAGTATTTCTGAATTCCTCCAGACAACTGGTGCGTCATGACCGATAAGAGGGTTATCTTCTTATGCATGCGGCGCAGAAATCTCTGAATCACTGCAGTTTGTGACAACTTGGTGTGTTGGTGTGCTATTGATAAGTTTCTGCTTCAAAAAAAATAGAAATACGCCAGCCTCAACGCTATCTCAAACCACTCCAGTCGTCAGCAAAATCAAAAACTCAAAATAACATTTAAAAAAAAACAGATTAATGCCAAGCAGATTTGGAAAGTGTCAAAAACAAATGACGCCTCACAGAAACTCAAGCATCCAGACACAAGCTGTGACAGGGAGCGAGTTTATTCCCAGCGGCGTGTCATTCCTCGCTGTCACTTTGTGGCTGTAAGCTGCCCTTCTTCCTGCTCGCTATTGTGCATGTTGTGCCTCAGTGCAGCACACTGAAGGAGAGATAAAGGTTAAAGCCACATCTACAGGGAGCTGCAGCGGTGGGACGCCGCATGCAAACTATCATACAGCACGGACGCACAAATATGTGCAGCTGCCTTACAGGAATTCCTCCTCATGCATTTAGAAAAACACACACACACACACACACACAGAGCGACGCATGCCTGCATGGCCTTTGTTCTGTCAGTGTTTCACAGTGATGGATGAGCCGGCATGTCGAGCACATGGAGGGTCATTACACGAGGCCCAGCAGAGGCCTTTCACAGCCCGACACCTGCAGAGAAATGAGCTCCACAAAGGAACAAGATACCATCACGGAACAGCAGCAACCCAGCCTCTGCACAACTCTACTACACACACACACACACACACACACACACAAGCAACGAGGCACACATGTACACACACTGAGATGAGCACATTCAGGCACATCTGTCCGCATGCACACATTCTTTCACAAGAAATCAATACATGTGCTGGAGTCCGTTCAATAACGAGCGAAATGATCAGTCATCTAAAAACATGCTGCACCAAAACAAGTCAGCACAGCAGCAGAGAATTAAAGATTCAACCAATCAAACATGTACGTAAATTACTTTGTTTTTTACTTTCTCTGCAGTGTTTTGGTGGAAATCTTAGGTTACATAGGTCACATAAACCCCGCCCACTTTTCTCAAAATAGCTTTTTCTATGAGATATGGTGTTTGTTTACATTTTGTCCATATTCAATAAACGTTACACAGAGTAGCTGAAAATGTGTGACAATAAGGGCTGTCAAAGTGAATGTGATAATAACGGGATAACATAGATTCCATTTAATGGCGCTTTTTTTGGTGTTTTTGTTTGTTTGTTTGTTTGTTTGTTTTTGTTTTTTTTGATGGGCAATTAATCAAAGGCGCATATTCTGTGATTATGACCCCCAGATGTTCTGTGATTATGACCCCCGGCCTGCCCCGTAGTTTGAGTAATCAGGATGCAATGCTGCAGTAATGTTATGGATGGCAAGCAGAAACAAACCTCCTTCAGCAGATTTGTTTTAAAAAGGATCTTTTGAATGGCAAGCTTGGCTTCAAAGCCAGATGGTTCTCTTGACAAGTTATCTGCATTTACTGTCAATGTGAACTGAGTTACCACCAGACTACATCGAGTCTCAAATACCACCTGCTGGCCAAACATCAGCTGATGCTGAGATCCCTCCTCCCCCTCGCCAAAAGGCAGAGCACACTGGGTAGTTTGCAACGGAGTTACATTCCTAAGTAACGTTACTCTCAGTTATTCTGGTGAATATTCTGGACAGTATTTGTCATTGTTTTGTATTGCTGCAATATTACTACACATACATTTGCGTAAAGAAAGCGTATTTGTTCACTCCCAAGTTGATAAGAACTCTTAAAACACTGAAAAATATCCCTTTAAGATATATTTAGAACAGATACAAAATGTGCGATTAATTGCAAGTTAACTATGGACAATCGTGAATAATCACGATTAAATGATTTTAACGATTGACAGCCCTAGTGATAACATTAGTTAAAAAGAGCGTCTGTGTCAAAATCCTTCTTCACGCTAATATTCCAGCTAGGAAGGCAGCACTTGGAAGGAACTATTTTTCCTCGCAGAATAACTTTTGTCTCCCCTCTCTCTCTTGCTCAGCGATTTTCATGTGTCCTATAGTGTTTCTATAGCCTGTTTCGACATGAATGGCAGTGAATGGGCTTTAAAAATGCAGCCTGACATCTACTGAAGTAACACATGGTCACATTTGAACAATATCATTTGTAGAAGACAGAGACGATCTCTGCTAATGGTGAGAAGTCGAAAAGAGACTGGAATGGTCTTTAAGGGGACTTATGATGGTTTTAATTTTCTTTCTGTCAAATAATGTTACAGAGTCGGATGATCACACTAAACATTTCCAAAACACAACATTTCTGACAGTTTTGTCTGCTGGGATGTCAGTTTTATGTAATTTTGTCATTGCTTTGGCAGATACTGCCATAAGCTGTTGATAAGTAATTTATTTGCAAGTCACGTTAGCTTAAGTGTTAGCGGCTAATGTGATGCTAGTGTCTTTGCTCGGCGATAGCTAGCTAGCCACCTCAAGTTAAATTTAGAATACAGGCCATCACTGGCGCCAGAGCTGCCTAGCGCTTGCCACAATGCAGTTATGAAGTAGTTTTAAAACATTAAATCTGATTTGGACCATTAAACTCAGATCATGACGTGGTTTGTACAAGTGGTGTAGCCGTAGCTAACTGTCCAAGGCAGTGAACATTTTCGCACATGTTGCAAAATGTTTCTCACATTGATGCAGGACTTACACTGTGTACTGACAGCCTCGCTTCATGATTTCCCAAACTACAGGGCAGGCCGAGGGTCATAAAGAAAGTGTGTGCATTAATTGCGCATCAAAAAAAAAGAAGTTACTGCGTTAAAAGGAATTTGTGTTAAGGCTTTATTATCGCATTAACTTCGACAGCCCTTAAGTAAACCAATTTGACTGGCTGCACGGAAACAAGTTCTCAGTCTTTGCAAACAGACGACTAACGATATTCTAACAATTTGGTGCAAATCTATGTGGTCCCATTATAAAACCCAAATATATCAAACATAACTTTTGGTGTCTTGAGCGCAGCACATGTGAACAGAGGCTGTAAACTGCAGCAGCTCCTCTCTTCCTCCTCTTCTCCTCTTAGAGTCTCTCTGCAGTTTTCCTCCATTCATCCAAAGACAGCATCAGCTTTCTGCATGCTGACCAATGCTGCCTCCTTTTTAAGGCGTTATTTGCTTTTGTTTTGTCTGTGACTTTTTCACATTAAATGTCATTTTTGTCTTCATCTCCTGAACATTTTTATTTCGTTCTACACAGATTCAACAGAGACCTGATGAAACACATTCTTGTCTCTCTGTATATAGTTGCTGTAAGTGATGTTTTTGCACCTCTAACTTTTCTCCTATACGCTCCCTCCATCCATCAGAGAAAGAGAGGAGAGAGGGTAATGGAGGTCACCTCTGAATGTGATTCGTCTTTTCTCCACTACTCTCCTTCCCCTTTTCTTTTTTCTCTCCTCACTCTGTCGTCAGCTTCTCTTGACCCTCCTCAGCAGTTTCTCTTTCTTGCTTCTTCTCTTAATTTGCGTTTCTGTGCATTTTTAATAGTGATGCATTTTATTTGATCTCCCCACCTTCCTCTCTTTGTTCATCTCTTCTGTTTGTTTGTTTCTTCTTGTCTCTTTTTGTCTATTTTCATCCTCCTCCTCCTCCTCCTCCTCCTCTTACTCCTTGTCCTCCTCCTCTTCAACTTAAACAGGGCCAGTGTAGGGTTTTACAGACACTATACATTATACATAGAGCGAGGAAGAAGATCAAAGCTACACACACACACGCACACACACAGAGTGAAGTCAGGGAGAGAAGATAAAAGCAAGAGAGATGGAGAGTCAGATGGAGATGAATTAAAAAGTATAATGACGGAGCCAAATCCTCAGACATGAACCTGATATTAAGACAAAATTCTGAATCACAGATGCGCGTGTAAACAACATTTTCTGATCAGCAACATCTGAAGGAGTCACAGTATCAACACATTACTGTCAGCCGTGTGCCAGTTTTCTGCTGTGTCCCAGTTCCACACCAACACCAGAGAGGATCAACAATCTACTGATGCTTGCAGGGGACAATTTTAGCTTTTTTAATTAAAGTGAAAAAGCTGCACAGAATGAACTGTTCTGCCACTACCGAGACCTGATCCAGGTCTGACTCCCGCAGCTCAACATTGTTACCCAACAGATGAAATGAAGAAGAGGCCATGATGTTATGCAATGATATTTGCTTCCAGGCATCAAGTCATGAATGTGCAGACATTTTGTTCCGGCTCTCAGGAACAGTTTTGGTCTGTGTGGCAAAGGAACATTTTAACGCCAGATATTTTGAGTTAGTCAAGCATTAAGCAGCTAAAGAGTCAAATATCACAATATCAGTACTCAGTGGTGTACTGCAGAGTATACGCAGGTATATGGAGTATACCCACTTATTTTTCAGTCTGCAGTGAGTATGTCCACTTTTCAGTCCCCTCTGATCCTATCTGTTGCAAATCAGCTGTTACAAAAGACTGTTTTTTTCATGTGTGGACTCACTAAGGAATAAGGAATAATTTACTTCTGTTAATATTTTGTGAGCATAACACGTATGGAGTAGTTGTGGTCAGCAATTTGCAGTCCAAAACATACTATTACTGTTATTTATGTGTCGAATTCTGCCAATAGGGTCATTAACTGATGGCTGAAGTTGTTGTTACTTTGCACTTGTTAGTTCTTTGATCCTAGAAGCGAAAAACTCTCAATTTTAAAGTCAATAGTTATTTTTTCCTGCAGATCTCTGGCCACAACTTCAATTTCTTTATTCTTGATTTCTTTACTCTATTGTACTAGTGTTCGTATGACTAAAACAGCAACATAACAGCAGGTGGTTTTTTTGTTTCTTTACCATTTTCTTCAAGGATTGAAAAGACGAGCTATTTCGTGTTTTTGTTTTGTCCATTGTGAGTATGTGAATATGAATGACACTGTTCAATGTTATATGTGAACTAGAAATAAGATATTATGTGGACGAAAAAGTGTTATTGACCCTGGGAAGAATAGCAGCTGTCATGTGCAGCAGCTAATGGGGATCTAATAAACTAAACTAAACATAAATTGTGTATCTGTCTCACCCTACAGTTTGACTGTGGGCCAGTATTGATGCAAAATCTGCACCTCTGTTGTGGCTAATGTTAATTTCATAATGATCCTCTTTACTCCCTGAAGTCAAGCAGCAAAGGTTAAGTGCCAAATGACAGGCCAACTACTGTCGCCTTTTTGGATGAACTAAATTTGCAAGATCACACACATACAAACACATGCTCTAACCCTAACCCTAACCCTAACCCTAACAAACTGCACGTGTCATG
>JAQFJB010000014.1:666531-681807 GCA_029874875.1 Naso minor
GATGACACAATACACGAAACATTCAAGTCTGTATGTTAAGTATAATTTTACAGTCAGCAGGTGATATTAGCTTCACCAAAATGTAGAAATAATCACTTATGGCTTGCTGTTTGCTCTTGCTTGTAGTCTTTGTGCTTTGCTAAACTAAATGACAGCTCCCTGAGATTAATCACGATCTTTTCTCATCTTATGTATTTCCTAAACTGAGAGAAATGTTCTTTTAACTGTAACTTTTTAACAATTGTTATTAGCAAGGCTGGTCACAAGTTATGACCCACGTAACAGTTGTATATAATATTTTGTCATAATTCTGACCAAGGCATTGTATGTCAGTTCTGGCATGTTTAAAAGCTTTTTTACTGTAATTCTGCAGAGATGGGCTGGAGGTAGCTGTAGTGTATTACCGCTATGGCTACATGCCAGATCACTACACAGAGAAGGTAAAATTTCAATATTCCTGAATATTTGTGTAACTTTTTTGCAACTTGGGGGCAGCAGAGAGAATGTTAAATGTTAAAAACAATTTTTACGTATTACTTATTAAATTTACATGGGTTAACAGTGGCACATGCAGCAGATGCATTCATTTTGGGTTGTGTTTGTAAATGATGTGAATCCAACATTCATTTTATTTTTAGTTCTGTTTCGCACCACAATAATGTCAAAGGATATGTCTCTTTAAGAGGGAAAAAAAGTGGGTTTATCACAGCTTTCTTAACTGAAACCATCACTAATGAAAGCAGTGGATTTGAACCATAATAGTGAAGTTGCTGGCTTAAAAATTAAAACTGTTTAAAAGAAACTGTGGCACTGAGAGTGTTTTCGTCAGGTGATATATTCAGGTACACATACAATATCTTCAGGACATGTCACAAAAGCGCAGCTTTATGAGTTTTCTTGATAACTGATTTTTTTTTTTTGAAAAATATCAGAAATATATTTAAATATCTAGAGAATCTGCTTTGAATGTCATTCTGCCACAGTGCCAACTTTAAATACCACGTGCAATTAATTTAGATTACCCAGATGTTTAATTAACATCATGAAGCAAATGGGAGTACTGTGTGTATCCTGCAGGATAGTGAAACTCCTGAGTATACAGTACCTAGTGGAGAGTTCATGCACAGATATATCAGCTTAAGCACGACTGCCTGGAAGTCAGTCAAGGTGTAAAGTAATTATCACAGTGTCTATCAATCAATTGACAAACTCCTCTGAGTCTTGCTTCATCCAACTTTTCCTCTCTTTTTTCTGCTTCGATAGTGTGAGAGACAGTTGCCAGGTTGTATGACAGCTTGATTTTACTTATTTTATCTTTCTTCCCTTGTGTCTTTCCTGACAGAACCGCAGTGTATGTCAAGGTTTGTCTCTCTTTAACTTTCCATCAATCACCAGTATGTAGTTGAAATGGAGCCCACTCACAGATAGTGAGGCAGCAGTCAGTCGCTTTAATGCACTGAGACCATTCCAGGGCAATAACAGGCCGTGCCAGCTAGAGAGCAGCGGTGGAGGACACAGTCTTTCTCTCCGGAGAAATGCAAAGGGCTTAATTAATGTTTTGTCTATCTTTCTCAGGCCAAGTTAATTCTCACCTTTCAGCCTGGGTGATGACCTAAAACTACCCTGTCTGAGCCCTCTGAGTATCTCTGACAGATGGAGAAGTCAGGCACAGAATGACGACAGTAGGTGACAACCACAGCAGCTTATGGAAATATGTGTCATATGAATTAAATCACCCTTCCACTGCAAACTCTCTGGTCAAACAGCTATTGTACCAAGTTATTTTTGAGCAAGTTTCTATAAATAAAAAAAGCCTTTAATTAATGAATATTTTAGGATTTTTTTTTGTTACACCCATGCATACAAATAAGAACTATAAAACACACATGGGGGGGGGGGGGGCAGATCCAGAGCTTGTGACACACTTTAACGAGGCTGAAACGTGCTCCGACCACAGGCTGTCATAGGGGGACATCAGGCCCGAGCACAGGCTGGCAGTCATTATCATAAATCAATAAAGTGCTCGGGTGAGCAGCAGCACCAACAATACCAACACTGACTCTCGCTCCTCCAATCAGGACTTATTATGTAATCTTTGGGTTTTTAGCACTGGGCTGATGTCGAGTACAATCATGTGAAAGTGTTTAAACTGATCTTGAACAATGCAGTCTGATTGAAGGGGCAGTACTGAAGATTAAACTGAATGGCTCTGATTGGCCAATCCATCAATTAGATGAGACGGCACAAAACGGAGTGGAAGAATATTGCAAATGGTCAAACATAAGGTAACGCACACTAGTCAAAGAGTTTGAAGGGCAAACAGATTACTGCAGAAGAAAGCACACGACCCACCCAGTCAGTGGTTTTGCAATCAGTGCAGGTCTGCTGCACGGTGCATTCTACTGCACATCTGGTTCATAGAGTTTTCTCTCTGAACATCTACAGTGAGATCTGAGCTGTGCTGAAACAGACGATTTTTTATTAGTCATACATTATCATACATTAAAAAGTGTGGATCCCTGTAGTCAACAAAGTGCGCTGAATGCATTTTAGTTGACATTTTTTACTTTAAATTGTGCAGGATTCAAACCAAAGAAATCACCCACTTGTAAAAACATTGCTCTATAGCGCTCCTAGTGGTAAAAACATCTATGAAGTTCCTTTAATCAGTGACTAAATTGTTTTTTAGACTTTCTTTATGCAAAAATGCAAAGAACTGACTTGTTTCAGCCCTTAAAATGTGAATATTTGTGAGATTTGCTCACTCTGCATGAGAGAAAACGGAATAAATAAGTATGTTTGAATAATTAGTGTTTGAGTTATGGATTGCTGGCAGGACAAAACAAGCATTTGTTTTTTAAATCGTTTTTATCAATTATCTGACATTTTGACTTTACCTTCCATGTTTTTTTTTTTCATTTCTTAATTTAATTCTTAGACCATTTTCTATTATGTGTGGCTTTTTAATATCACCCTCATATATTAATATCTTTGACACTTTTCAATTTATTTTCTGTCGCAACATTTTCATTTTATCTTCTCGGTCATGAGACTGTGGAAAGTAGCAGGAGTCACTGGAGGAGAGAGACGCTGGTTTAACACCTCTCTCTGTTGTGGCAGTGGTTTTTCAAGGATTTTCTATGGGAAGTGCAAGAAAAATCCAACAAAAAACTTCAAACTTTGGCAGTGAGCCATAAGCGAGTTGCCATGGAGAGGTCCATGGATACAGTTTTTCTTCAGGTTTTACACTTGCTAAAGGTTTTGTGTGCTGCCGGATATTTTTAGGCTTCAGTGTTGAAAGACGGAGCAAATCCAGTCGTTTCTGTAACCTTCAGCCATCCATCCATCTATTAACTGTAGGCACTTATTCTTTGCAGGATCACGAGTGCGGCCTTTCTGTTGTTCTGAATTACATGACTAAGGATGGCTGAAAGGTTGGGACGAGAAGCACTAAATGCAAAATATGCTGGAGGTTTGCAGATGAAGCACAAGCCTGTCTGATAGTATCAGAGAAAAGCACTTGAGTCACAGAATCAGTGGTAACACAGTACACCAATGGAAAGTCAGGATGAAGCAGAAGAAGAAATGTTAGTTCCCACATCACAGCTTTCTGAGAACAGAGGAGACACATTTCCTCTGTTCAAAATCCAGCCGTGATTGTTACAAAAAAGTTAAACCTTCCTCCTTTGATGTGCTACAAGCTTCTCCAGTGCAGTTTTTGTTGAGGTGACAGCACGGGATGAAAACGAAAACACGGCGAAGGTTCAGAAGGGATCAGAGGATTAGAGATCATGTTTCTGCTGAGGTCTGGCAGCAGGCAGATCAGTTCTGGACAATTAAGCAGAGAGGAGCCGTGTTAGCCGAACGCTAAGCAGCAGCTATTCACAAGAGGGCTGCACGGAGCTTTCCTCAGCTTCCTCGCTTTTTCATGTCAGTCAGACGCTGCAAAAACAAGCTTTAATTTATTACTGCACAATTTATTGCCTGCAGACATGAGTTATCCACCGGGAAACAACACAAATAAAAAAGGAAGGCTCTTTATACTTTCAAGACGTTGTCGTTTAGCTCCTGCTCAGACAAACCCCCTGGTGGCTGTGCTGTGAAAGCTGACTACTCAACCCACGAACACTCACCACGTCTGATAAACCTGCTGCTACACAGAGACCGTGTTAAGCTTTGGAAAGCAATTAAGGCGTCGGCTCACGATCCACGAGGGGGGAGTCCCTTCTCTCGTCATCGTCGCTGCTCTGACAAGCGCCCACAGTTAATGTGATGTGGATGGCTGAGCCTGAATTTATGAAATATTCATCGTCAAACAGAGGGAAGGTGGGAGCTGCCTATGCATAATTTATAACATCTGTATTTATGTTGGGGTTGTGTGCCATTTTTAGCCTTTCTTCCAGTCGCTGTGTCTTAAAGTAGTAATGATTAGATTGCTCTGTAGACGTTTCAGTGTTGTCGATACAGGATCGCACACATGAGGATCGAGAGCAATCACTGCCAACGAGCCCAGGCCTGATTCCTGATTCCAATGAGTTTCAGGTCGGGTGGAGTGTCTCAATGGAGCCCTGCAAGAGTGGAAAGATGAGGTGAGTAAGAGCACATGAAGGATGGAGAGACCGGCGGGATTAAATGGAGCTGTGAAGGAGCCTTTTCCCTTCCTCCTCTCCTGCTCCAATCCTCTCCTCCAGCCTCAAAGGAGGAGAGGTTACGGTGATTTAAAAGGCTAAAACGAGAGCAACAGAAAAACAAACCCTGCGTTCCAATACCCATGCTACCGAACTATTTAGTGTGCCGGAGAAAGATTTGGTATGTCCCAGTACGTAGTATGTTAAATGCAGTATGCCAGCAGTATCAGGATGGTCTGCTACATTCAGTTGGATTTGCAGTATGCAAGCCAGCACGCTTTTCTGGCCATTCTTACCCACAATCCTGTGTAGCGGAAAATATGTCACATATGTCACTCACGTCGCTCAGATGTAAATAAAGCTGAGACAGATGACAGATGATTGACAGAATGACAAGCGCCGCAATGACCTATGACATTTAACATTTAATTTACCTACTGCAACAGTAGGTACATTGTGAGGGCAGGCGCAGTATGTACTACAAGTAAAAAGCCCAAGTTATGCGATTCGTAACACACCCAAAATGTTCAGCCAGTCTGCACAGGAAGTCAGCCTGACTTTAGAAGTAAGCAGATCCACAGATGTGTTTGCTTTATGGGGCACGCTCAGTCGTATTATTATAAATCCACGAGGCAAACGGAGGGACGAGGAGTGTGTCTGAGCCCCAGTCATAGGCTGACAGTCCTGGCACGGCGGTCCCGACTGGCATAAGGCAGTGTGGTGTGCCAGGTGCTGATAAGGGGATTGCTTGGCGCAGCAGATCACACTCAGGCGGCGATGTTTGTTTGAGTAACAGCATGCTAGTTCCAGGAGTCAATGCTGCTGCTGTCACACTGCTATTTGATTGTATGTGTTGGTGAGAGCATATAGCATGAGCGAGCCCACACTGTGTGCACGGCCTTCAAAATGACAGAGAGGGTAAAATTAAATACGCCTGCTCCGACACCTCTGCTGCTCTGTGATGTTTGTTTTGGTGGAAAAGCTGCGATTCCTCTGGGCTTCCACTCCGCGTATCCTCAGAGAAACAAGTCGGGATTCTCCTGAGAGATGAGGAAGCAACCCTCAACTGTGTGTGTGTGTGTGTGTGTGTGTGTGTGTGTGTGTGTGTCAGGGTCATACAGATCAATACAAAGGTCAGCCAATCAATCCGCTAAAGGGGTTAATTCAGCCCGACATTTCTTTGATGTCTGAGAAACCGTTTGAGAGAGGTAGACATGAAAGCAGTGTGATGTGGAGGAATCTGCAGACATGATTCTGATTTAATGACAGGACGTGGAGATGTGGATGTGTCAATCACGCGGCTCCCAAGCGCTCGCTGCATCCTCCATTTGACAAGTCAAAGCAGCGCCGCATGTTAACAAACCACTGTGTGCATCTATGAAAGTGAAAAATCTTTGCGATGCACGCTGATCTGACACGTCAGCACAAGCAGCACGACGAATCATAGCCAATCAACTGGCATCCTCACATAAAGGCGTTATCAAACCGCTGACGCATGACGGGCTCATCAACAAACAGGACACGCAATCAGTGATCGATCTCCAGACTGCAGCAGATCATTTAAAACACGTCTAACAGATCGCATACTTGCACATTAAAGGCCCCATGAAACGGAAGTCAGAGTACAGTTTGATTCCGCATACTGACGTGTTTCCGGCAAAAACATACAAGACAACCCAAGTATTTTACAAATTAATTCGCTTCCAGAGAATGATCTGAAAACCCTCCTACTCACAGGTGTTTCCACCCACCTGGAAACCTGACAGGCCAGTTGCAACCATTTATCTCATATGGAGTGGGCTTTACGCAATCATTCATTGAAGGGGCCGAAGACGGCGTACGCAGTAGCTGACACAAATTGTTGATAGCCAACAGACAGACAAGTGGTGAAGCTATTAACTTGAATTACAATATTAGCTATTTAAGTCAGTTTTAGCACTTTTGTCCGTTTTTTTTAATGTACAGTGTTGTGCTGTACTGAGGCTGCTGAGTCTCAGGTCGACAGCGCACAGATCAGTAGGAGGACTCCCACTAAAGGCCTCTATTCTTTCCTACTTGTAGTAATTACAAAAACACAGTACTTGATGGGTCAACAAGGTTGTTCGTCGTCTTGTCACAACGTTCCTTTTATTTAATAATGCCTAGTTTTCAATAATGAGGGGTTTAGGCTCGCCTGAAATTTGACTCAACACAAATATGGAGGTGGCGTGCCTGGAGTGCGAGGAGAAAGACGGGGTAAGCAACTCTGATTGGTTGTATGGTGCGTCCAGAGGCAGTTTTGACTGCACCTATTGGTACTGCCACTTGGAAATGAGCAGCGAATCGAGAGGCACTAGACTAATTCACACTTGAGAATTAGTTTGACTGTGCCAGGCTGGCAAAAACAGGCCTCTAGGCAGGAACTTGTTGCGGATTTTGACTGACGTTCACAGTAGCCAATAGGGCTGGATGTGCACTACGCCTGCACTCCACCCCCACTAACATTGACGCTAATGATGACTGCCTCATCTTTGTTGCAGAGGACTTCTCGACACCATCTTCACCGACGTCGACGGATTTTATCGACAAATCAGACAAGGATGAAACATTTTTGGAGGTTTTGTAGCTGCTTGTTTGAACTAACTACCAAAGCCCTCAACGACAGAGCTGATGCATTCCGATGGTAGGCTCGTGTTTAGGTTGGGCCAATGTGGCGGCACGCTCAGTCGAAGCGGCTCAGGACTAACCCTCCACTCTATGCTTGCAGTTTCATTGTACAATCCATTCTACAATGACAATAAAGCTGCTTGACTTTTACCTTTTGCTTTGAGTCTATATTATTTGAAAAAAAAACAAAACAAAATAACAACTAGAGAAGCATTTTTATTAGACGAAAAATTAGAAACACCCCTGAGTGCAGGATGAGTCATCACAACATTAAAAATGTTTTACACTGAGTGAAAAGAACGGCTTTTGATGTAAAAACACTTTAAAAAGTTTCTTATTTTTAACATATTATTTGGAATGTAACATGAGATACACCAACAATTAGCACATGGAAACAGCATTAAATCTGGGAAAATGTGTTTTTTCATTTCATGGGGTCTTTAATTGCGCTAAAATAAAACCGCCTAAACACATTCACACTCTGTACAGAGTGAGCAATCTGAACGAACTCTTAAGCCACAACACAAGATATTTTTCATGCATGAAAACTTTGCACAGTCATCTGTTGACGACTCATTCCTAACCTTAACCATTCCGGCTTTGTACTGGTGTTTTTTAATCAGATACGAAGACAAAAACTCTCAAAGATTTCAAATTACTTATCTGAGATCCATTCAGCCATGTAACAACCTTACAGGAGCTGTGTGGGCAAAACTCACAGAGAGAAAGAGAACATTCACCCTGAGAGATATAAAAGGCTAATGCTAATAATACAAGATCAAATTATCTCCAAAAATACCCCTGTGCTTGTATTAAAGTTTGACTAGAGTTTTTTAGTCTACAAGGTTATTCAAATGCAGAAAAAAAGGCTGATGAATTTCAATGAGAGCACGATTTGGGCCCTGAAACCAGAACATCCTCATGGTTTTGCTTGCAGGCCTTCATCGCATAATAGTTGTTGTTAACCGGCAATGAGTTATTAACAATGACAAGTAGAGAAAAATAATGTTCATTCACTGAAATGTAATGAGTCAGTGACAGTAGAGGGCGTCTCATTAGCTTTCCAATCATTTTAATCAGTTTCAAACCATTGCATCTCTTTCTGAGCTTAGACTCTCACCTTCTGGAGGAAGAGGACGATCCTCTGGACCATTTCTGCTCTCTGCTCCTCCAGGCTGAAGAGCGTTCGCGGTGTGCGGATGAAGACCTTGGTTTTGCCGTAGGCCACGTCATGGTCAAACCCACATCCTTGCAGGAGCCTCTTCACTGCGTCTTTGTCTGATGGGAGGTCGTGGTTTGGCCACGTAAACTCTGAAATCATTTTGTATCTGCAGGAGGGACAGAGTGCTAAAATCAGGAACTGTAGCTGTGCAGCTAATGAGTTATTTTAAAAAAATCATGACATTTATTTATTCTATGTTTCTGGTTCATACTAGGTAAGACTTTGTTAAATCTGGAAACATAGTGACTTTGCTATCATGACTGACTGACCAAAACACAAATTTACTACAGGCCAGTAACAAGTACCTTTAGCCATGCTAGCAGAATTGCTACTGGACAAATTGTTATGTATTTTTATCCAGCACCATCATCAGATTGATATTTTTATTTTTAGATAAATGTCTAAACAACTGTTGGATGGATTATCTTCAAACTTAGCTTATTAGCTTAGTAGCCTAAATTTGGTTCAGAAGGTTCCCCTTTAACTTATCATCTAGCGCCATCTTCAGGTCAAATACCTCATCTGTACTTTGTGTTTGTGCTAATTAGCAAACAATATCATTCCAGTATGCTAAGCTAAGCTAGTGAACATGCTAAACATCATTGATCATTGGCAAGTTAGCATTGTTAATGTGAGCATGTTAGCATGCTAGCATTTAGCCTCTAGCATTACAGCTATACAGAGCTGCTAACATGGCTGCACACTTGTTATTTTTTGCATTTTATTGCTTTTTCTTGGGTCAGTATTAGAAAATACACACCACAAACATCGTCAGTGAGGAAGAATTCATACCAAAACAGAAATATTCAAATCTAGACTCTCATCTCTTGAATAATTTGCATATTCTAGCCTGTGTGTGTCCTCTGTGTGCTTGTTTAAAAGGCTTCAATTTCTTTTTCTTAGCTCGGATCATATTATATAGCCTGTGGATTATAAAATACTGTATATTGCAGGATATATTTTGCTAATTACTGTACAGCAAGCATGGGTCTTGGCTTCTGGCATGGTGCCGTGGAAATCACATCATTAAGTACATGAAAAAGGGATTAATTATTGTGAAGGGCATCTGCAGCCCCACACAGGGGGTAACAGGTCAAATTACACCCATAAGTGCTATAATTCAGCTGAAATACGAAACTGACAAAGGGAGGGCTTAAGGCCATTTTTCTCAGCCATCAACCTTGTTACAAGGAGCTCATTGTTGGGACTAAATTCAATTATAAACTGATACTTTAACAAAAAGCTTATTGAAAACAAACTTTATGTACTGCTTGTGCTTTTGTCATGTATTAAATTTTGTTTGCATGTGTTCCAGAAGAAGCAAAGCTTTTCTCGTGGGTTGTTTGACCCTGAAAATCACTACTGGAAGAAGAACAATGACTTTAACAAAGTACTGCAACAGGTTTTCACTGCTAATGAACCAGGATACACACAGCTTTTGAAAAGAAAATTCAAGCACTTTAAGAAACCTGCAGCACGCCATCGGAGATTATGAGGCTATTCCAAAACAGCAGGGATACTCCAGCGTCGGTAAACAGACTGCATCCCTGCCATTTCACAGCCGACCCACTAACAAGACTGTGATGTAATGCCAAGTCCGAGTGCATCAGTGAGGGGGACGGGAGGGACGGAGTTGC
Organism: Naso minor; assembly: GCA_029874875.1. NCBI lineage: Eukaryota > Metazoa > Chordata > Actinopteri > Acanthuriformes > Acanthuridae > Naso > Naso minor. Next base: position 676,665 of record JAQFJB010000014.1, read on the forward strand.
ATGACTTGTTAGCATGTTATGCAAAAGACTCATTCACTAATCCGCCGTCCACCGTGTTGGTTTATATGAGGGCAGTGGGCAAATGTGACAGCTGGGGAATAAGGACACGGCTGAAACTAGTGTATGTGTGTGGACATGCACCATTACGACAGAACAATCTTTTGCTTGTTCCTAAAAGCATCATTATAAAACAACTTAAAAGAAGCATTTAAGGCTTAAGATCTCATCTATTACACAACCTAGCATGTGTGCAAGAGCAACATGAGTGAAGCTTTCTGGGTCTTCGCTCCTTAGCTGGAACATCAGGTGACTTTTGAGGCTCTGAAGACGTCTGTCTATTGTTAGTCGCAAAAGTCTGGTTTCTTCCAGCACATTAGCAATCAATGACAGCAGGGCTGGGCGATATGGCCTAGAAAAAAATTCACGATTTTTTCATTCCACATTTGATTTTCAATTTTAATTGTTTTTTTTTTAACTACAAAAGACAAAGGAATTATTTAAAATACATTGCTTATATTTCAAACAAAATTAATTTCCCTACCGGGAATAAAGTGCAAACCTAGCTTTAACCAAACCAAACCTTTTTAAATAAAGGTTTCATTAAACAAAGATAAATCCACGAATTTGGGATTAATAAAGAGCCAGCCTAACTTTCACCAAACTTCACTTATAAAAAATAAGAGTTCAGAGCTGAGAGAATGCCGTAGGCTACCGTACTTACCCTACTTAAAGGGGAAACTGATTTTCAAAATTTTCTTTTTTTCTTTTTTGTCCAAACAAATTTATTTGAATTTCTTTTTAAAATTGATTTATTACCCAGCCCTAAATGACAATCAGGTATTTCAGAAGGGACAACAGACAACAAGAAACACAAAACACACAAGAATTCAAAGCACCACAGAGTTAATACAGTCACGTCAATACAATCCTCCAGTTCACCAACTGATGACCGAGGTCTTGTCTCAATAAAAAACTAAATTTTTGAATCCCAGGGAGAAAAAAAAACAAAAACAACAGTTAGTCACTAAGTAAATACATCAGATTTTTTAACCTAATATCCATGTTGGTGTCTGCCTAAGAAAATCTATTATTGTTTCTCCACTTACATCAAATTAGTGCTAACTGGGATGTAAACAGACTTGTAATGTCAGGTGTTTGAGCGTCTACAGCTTATGAATAAAACACGATTTATTACAGCAGGTCATTGACTAGTAACTGTTTGTTACTTTACTGCATTAAAACAGGCTAATTTGGCATCACACTGCCAGCATCTCTCTTATTATCCTGCCTGCTTTAAATGAAGGTCAGAGGAGAAAAATATTATGCTCACAGGAAACGGGCTTATTTTGTAACAGCTGCTGGAGATGCGACTGATTAGATGCATGATTTGATTGGTTACACAACGTGTATTCACACCCCACGGTCAGGACGTGTCATGTCCTTCTCCTTCATGGGGGCCCAGCATGCAGCTTCAGGGCTTCAGGCCTCATGTTTGTCCTGAACTCTTAAATAAAGTGTGTGAGGTGAACAGAGACGTTGTTACTCAATCACTTTACGCAGATTTTAAAGCCCGTCCCCATGAGCAAACATTTAACCTTCAAATCACAGCCTTAATATAATCTGACAAGACATCAAATTATGATATACGCCTGTGATTTAGGTAATTTTTCCTCAAAGGCTAAAACCCACTGAACCAAAGTATCCACAGTAGAACTGAACAGGAGAAGTAAAAAGTGCAGACTGACATTTTAATAAGGAGCAAAGCAACTTTTTAATTTAATTTATTTTGCCTCTCTCCTTTACATGCAATGTTTGTGTACATCCCAAAAGCAAATTTGATGAAATACTGGCATTTCTCATTTTCTTTAGTCAAACTTGGTTGTGTGCACTTCAACAATTGGTTGTAAGCAGATCTGTGGGTGGAACTGAAGTTATTTTTTATTGATTATCACCTGGGTCTGTATGAGCAAATTTGGGCTTGAAATGTTTTGTTACTGAAACTTTTTTTCATGTATTTTAAGTCTAAATAATCAATCGCTTCATGGCTTCAGTTGGACTTTGACTTGGGGTGCAAAAACTCTAAGCAATCCATGCCGTGCCTGAGCGCGTTGGACCCCCTAGGTCCGGTTTGTTTGACTAGTGTGAGCGCTCCCTGTCGTTCCAAAGCACAGCACGCTGTTGACCCTGGCAGGGTTGGAAGAGGCGGGCTTCGGCACGGTACGAATGCACATGCACAGGCACAGAGCGCCAACATTGCTTTGACTGTTTGTGGAGGATTCACCTTCAGTTCAGGCAGACAGCAGCATACAAAGTCCGGATTAATAGCAGTGGAAAAATTTGCGACTGTCTTTTAGATGGTGGATACTGGAGAACAATTTTTAAAATTATTTGAAGATGAAAAAAGCTGATAATCTGGGCTGCAGTTAATAGATCAGGTAGCTCAAGTGTGCTCAGCCGTGGTTAGACTGGAAGCAATGTGAGTGCGAGCCAGCGGGGAGAGGGGAGGGGGGACATTTGTGCTCCAGCACGGTACGGGACAACTGGGCTAAAGTGTAAGTGGTGCTCCCTTAGATTTACTTTGTCTGATCCATTGTTACAGCTGCAGGGTATTCAGTCATTGCACAGACAGACATACATAGCAATGACGGGGTCAGACCTCATGAAATCAGCCCAATAACAGTCCGATTGGGAAGATGTGGGGCGTCGGGTGGGCTTGGAAATGATCAATGAGCATCGTGCGCAACGATCGATTGTTTTATCTTGTGTACTGTGTCATAATGGACAACAACTAACGCCGCATCTAGACTAGCATGTTTGATTTTTTGTCAACCTTCAACGACGGCTTGTCAGTAGTAGCAGTCAGTGGCGAATGCTTCCTTTCCAGTGATGTCATGCACGTCGTGAACTGCAAACGATGACTGATCGGGGAGCAACGTGTAGTCTGTCATGACTCTCGGCCACGACACGGCAAGAGTTCATGACTCTTTAATCGCCTAATCTGACACAGCGAATACTTTAACAGACAAAATATCTTGTAGTCTGACCCCAGCATTATAGACAAATAGCAAACGTGACCACAAAAGAGCATGTTTGGGGAAAATATACCAAAAATATAAAATATGAGAGTGTGCAAGCTGCATGTTGTTCAAGTTCAAGAAGAGACGATGAGGCAGATCAAGTGTTTCGTGCAAATTTTTTCTTTAAGATAAAACATCAAACACACTCTTTGGGTTTTGAAATGTCATGTTGGATGCAACCAGGAATTTTGAAAATGCTACTATGTGCCATTATTAGTATTTAAAATGGTGATTTATAATGGTCATTTTACATTTTACAGACAAAACTAAGAAAAAGCAAGTTTACTGATCAGAAGTTGCAGCTTAATTCGTGTAAAAACCTGTAACTGACTACAGTAAGGTTTTTCACAGGGTCAGGGTGACTGGAGTGATCCGTGTGTTGCAGGTACCTCTGCAGGAATCGAGGGAACGTCTGTCTGTAGGCAAAGCCGGCACGCCGCACTCTGACATTTTCCAGCAGTCCCAGATATTCCACCTGATGGCGGCAGCGCTCGTGTTCAAACAGCAGAGGAGACTTGACGTCGTTGGGCTTTATGCAGCGAACGTAGTACGGTTCCTACAGCGGCCAACAGGGGGCGATAGAGTGTGAGCATGAGTATTTCATGAGTATTTACTCTACATTCACCCCACATCAGTCCTAACTGCTCACCTTGCAGGCCAGGTTCTCCACCAGCAAGATCATGGAGTTTTTGAAAAGTGTTGCGGCTGTCAGCGGTCGCTTGGTGACCTCGGTGATACTCAGTTTGCCTTCAGGCCACATCCCCTTCAGCACTGGGTTCGAACTACGCAGAGGAAATAAAACCATGACAGACACAGAGAAAAACACATTGCTGTTAAAAACATTAAAAATCAGAGCACAATTCAGTGTTTCTGGCCGGTTTATAAAGAGCAGGAGCTACATTTTTATGCCTCCCACTTTGCAAAATTTGTGTTTTAATGTGAACTCTGAATACAACCCCAAAGCAAATAGTACTTTCATTATGTCACCCATGTTAGAACATTTTTGGCTGCTATCAAAATGTGCTGCTTTTGACCCGTATCATAAAATGCACATTAGACAGGTCAGGAATTAATAGAGCTCACATTTATATTCAGCAGAGGAAAAACACCAGAGGATTGGAGAGGAGGAGGGAAGCAGCGAGCTGAGAGGAGATAAGCTGCAGCAACCCTGCCGTTTTTTTTTTTTTAGAGAGACGTGTCATGTAATCATAGTGAAGCAAGGAATACAGTGAAGAGTGTGTGCAGGAGATTCAAACGGTGTGTATAATTCTGTGTGTGTGTGTGTGTGTTACCTGTTGTACAGCAGTCTCTTGAAATCCTGGAACAAAGTGTCTTTGTTCTTGTCTATGAAACCCACCACTGAGTACCTGTGAAGACAGGAGGGCAGGTCAATGCATCTGTGCACTCACACACCCACACACACTTTTGTTACGTTTGCACATGTTGTCCTGCTCACTGACCTGAACCAGTAATGCCATAACTACATGATTACATTGACCTTTATGTAACTGTGAATCATCCAGAAACAAAGTGTTTACACTCAGCGGTCAATTCATAAGTGACACTTTGCTAACATTACTGTGTTTACATGTAGATTTAAGCTGAGCTGTGGTTAAAGCTCGATTGGTCGTTTCATTGGACTGCTATTGTTGTTTGAGTAAACAAGCAATGGGGAGAATCTATTTATTGACGGAAGTGTGTCTGACTCCACTTCAGTAGGTGGCGATTGCCTCCTTTCAGCTGGTTGCTGTGGGACTTTCTGACCTATAGAGTGATGAAGGGATGATGTATTCTTGTTGGCCAACCCAGAAGAAAGCATCATAGTTCCCTCTGCTAAGAACTTAAAGCATTTTGCCTTTGGGGTCAAAAACCAGCGTGAGAAGTATGGATCTCGCACAGAACACTGAGGCCAGTTAGGATCGGATTGAGGCGTTTACATGCCAGAGTAAACTGATCCCCAACCACATTATCTACTGTAGATGTGTCGACTGTTGTTGTCTGACTATGAGAAATTTGACTCTCAGTCGGACTAACATGTTTTCATGTATTTTAAAAGTCCAGTTTCA
>JAQFJB010000014.1:708482-720339 GCA_029874875.1 Naso minor
GGGTTAGCTCATGCTTGTGTGTTCAGTTCAGGTCAGTATTCATGCTGTACATCAGGCCGTGCACACACTGGCACAGCTGGCTGTCAGTGACATGGGACGCTCATGTGTCCTGCACAGCATGGAACGACTGGAGCAGGAGGAGACGCTTCGGGGTAAAATAATGCTGATCTCTGTGTGAGGACGGTGATGAAGCCTCTCTGTCACAATTCAAACAGTAATCAATGTTGATTTTGCATGTTTGAGTCTGTTTTCCACAGATCATGTGCTCATTACATCCAAGCCAATCATGTGATAAATGATTCAGATGTGTTTTGCAGCCATGAGTTTCCATTTCCATCAGACTACTCCTCAGCTTTAGAGTTTGCAAGAACTGAATGCAAGTGACTTAAAGATGGAGTGGGCAACATCTGGAAATCAAGCTAGCTGTAACATGAGACTCCTAAAGAAGCAACTCCGCTGCACCCTCCCCTCCCTGTTTTTGCTGTTTCGCGTTTTATTCTGTTTGTCGTCGCTCTCTCTTTTAAGTCCAGTTTGCACAAAAGATTCATGACGAGACCAAACGGTTGCAGGGAAAGTTGCAGTGGTGGAAACTGGTCCATCTCAACTCGACTCAAGCCCGTTGACGGTGTCGCCTGCAACTCAGCCTATAGGAAACACGCCATTAGGAACATGCGCTCTCTGAAATGACCTGCGATTGGTTGCCCAACACAGTCTTCATTCACCTTTTTCACACGGGTCGTCACTGTAATTCCAAAATGAAGCTTAGTTGGGCAGGTGCAGCAGAGACGTTTCATAGCCGTGCGACAACAGCAGAGGCATCACTTTGTCCAGCTGCGACAGATTTAAGAATGGACTGAAGATCGTTGCAATATTTTACTCTGACAGAACTCCTCTCTCTTGTAAGAATTACAACCAGGGACACGGCAGTACGATGACTTCCTTGCGGGTGAAGTGACGCCTCTGGCGCTGTCCTGCTGCTCTGAAATGTCTCCACAGCGCACACCCAACCAAGCCTCGTTTTGGAATGACAATGGCAGCCTAAATTACAAAATGCTGAAAGTTTATTATGGGATTTTTGCCAGATGACACCAAAGATAAACTGCCTACCTCATCTTTAAGTCCAGACTTTAGATCTCCACTTGATTTGTGTGACGCAGACTGCTTATATTACCTTCATCTTTGAATACATTTTTACACAAAGTGAGGATTGAAGATGTTGCTCTGATCACTTACACTGGTAGTGTTTTCTTAATGCTCATTATGTACAGCAGGAAAAACCTGTTGCAATGTTTCTTATGTGCTCCTGGCTGTTGTTTTAAGACAGACTTGAAAATTGTGAGAGTGGATCCTCTGACGGTAACAGCTCAGGCATGTTGCAAGTTACAAAAATACACAGAAACCAAAACCCGCCTGGTGCGAGTGTCCTAATAAATCCAAAACTCTCTATAGCATTCAAATCATCCATCCATCGTCAACCGCTTATCCAGCGTCAGGTTGGGTCAAATGAAATCAGGTCGGCAAATATCTCAAGTATACATTAATTTGTATGTTTAAAGAAAAAACACTTCACACCAGAAACATCACTGCGAGGATTTGCTTCCATTCCGCAGGCAGATACACAGAATTAGGAGATAATTAGTTCAAATGTATGAAGCCGAAATTTTTTACGCAGCAAATTATCAAAAGAAGCATCTTCCACTGTCACTTTAAATGTGAAAGTGAGTTGCATAGAACACACAGGTTCAAATTAATTTCTCTAAGGAGCTAAGCTAACATGCTAGCTCTTCCTCCCCTGGTGCTGCAGAAAAAGAGCCATTGTGTGCGGCCCTCCCCTCAGTCAGGAGGCTGCTGTGTGCCTGCTCCATTGTTCAGATGTCAATCGGAGGTCTTTGTCTGACACAGGCCCTCCATCTCCCCCCCACACGGGCCAACACAGCGAGCGAGATGCCCACTTAACCCACATGTGCAAAAGCCTCTTGAGGACTGTCAACAATGGTTTACATGATGGGAGGGTGAATCTGCAGTTTGTTTCACACAGAAAGAAGGTGACAGGGTGTATTTATAATGGAAACACCTGCAGGGATTTTCCATGTTTTACACTAGTGCCAAAGAGGATGTTGTAAGTACTGTGTGCATCGCATAACAGCAGTAAATAAGTATTAAGTACTACAGCAAGGTGATTCCCTTCAGTCCACGTCTTTCAGACGATTAAAACTGATTCAAAACACGCTCCTGAACATGGTGACAGACTTCTTCCAAAGTTTATCTTTTCCCAGTTCTGTTACAGAAACATTTCTTGTTGAAACATTAGCAAAACTGCAAAATTTCTGTTTAAAAATGGCAAAGAATTCAAGTAAACCTCCAACAGATATTTGAGTAAACAGCATTTTTGGGAGTGTCAGTGTGGCATTGTGATTTTCACTTTCACACACACATTAACACAAACAAACAAATGCACCCAACAAGATCACGAGGCTCGCTGAACTTAAGAGTTTCACACAACACAGGCAGAGTTTAAATCAGTGACGAGCCCAGAGGCGCCCTGATGTTTCCCACCTCTGGGTTTAAAAAATGCATGTAAGAATCAAGAGAAGAGAAGAGAAGAAAAAAATCAATCAGCTGAAGCTTGTCAGCTGCAACACGGGGCCGGCTGATCCATCTGTCCCACTCTCATTTAGGAGGATTTAAATGGACACACAGGACAGAGATTAGAGGACCTCACGGGTCATAATAGTCTCTCACAAAAGCTATTTATAGGTGCACGGAGAGTGAATCAGATTTTAATTGCTCTCGCGGTCATCTTTCTCTTCTTTCATTTACAGCAACAGAACAGATAGAGGGTGAAATGTAAGTTTACGGAGAGTTGAGGCTTGACAGCATCATTCTCAGGCTCTCCCTTCATCTTCCTGTCTGTCCAGCTGTGAAGGGAAGTGAGTCTAAACTGGTCTGACCTGCAGGCGTGTGATTGCTTTCCAAAAAGTGCCCCTCCCAAGAGCTGCCAGGAAATGAGAGACAAACAGACGGACAGATAGAAAGAGGAGGAAGAGTATGCATGATGAGGAAGAGGGACGAAGATGCCCGCGCAGTACTTACGAACTGTGAAACTCCTGATGTGGCATAAAATGTCCCATTGAAGGGATTTATCAAAAGAAAACAATGACAGACATCTTTCGGCATTTATTGAGTGAGATGGCTGTTTACAGACATTTTTAAGATGTCTAATTACAGTAAAGTTTTAATAGTTGGACTTTTACTTGTACTGGCGTATTTTCAAAGTGTTGTATTTGTACTTTTACTGAAGTAAAGGGTTTCAGTACTTCCATCACTGCAAGAGCTCTGTAGTAACAACTGTCGGTGATAAACTAAAGCTCAGTTGTACTGGGTTTCTTCCTAAAGGCGACAGCATCTCTTGTTGCTCTAAAAGCATCTCCACACTATAACAACACCACAGCTCCAGTTCAAACTAGGACCCGATTCATATATCGGTCTGACGATATCGTCGGCCAATATCGGCCTGTCGCCAACTATATCAATATAATCAATATAACTGTACGTAATGGTATGGAGAATACACTGTACAATTATACACAACATAATGTATTAAGACTTATAACCATAACGTAGAAACAAATTCACATACGCAAGTTCCATCTGGACACCAAAAGCAGGGGTATGCTTTTAGCAAGTTTAGCAAATGCTAACTGAGCTAACGTAGTAGACCCGCCTGCTTCCTCTAAATCTTGTAATCATGAGGCTTCTCTAAACTTTCCAAAGTGCGTTGATTAAACTCTGATAGTGAGACGAGTAATTTCATGGAGGTTGTGCGAATGTCAAAACAACAGATCCACCATTTAAGCCACAACAAGCGAGGGAGAGGCTAGCTACATCAAGCTGCACCCAGGAAGTCAGACACAGCAGCCAATCTGGTCAATTTTCAAAATAAAACACCTTGTGCGGATTGTTTTGTTTCACTAAATCACCTACAGCGACCTATGACGTATGGATGTATGCACATGTCAACAGTGTTTTTCTCACCTGAGCCAGGAAGAGAAAATAAAGATAGTAAAGGAGGATGATGCTAGGTGAAATTTTTGAACCAAACTAGAAACAAACCGTGAGGTCTGAGCCAAAGTATGAACTGAGCCTTGACTTCTATGTACAGTTACACCTTTAGCTGTCGCAGATATATTAGCATCAGTACATATGTTCTCCAATGCACCAAGAAAGGCTTGGACTGTTGATTTAAAATGGTGCAATTACATAGTTGATCCAGCAGATGGTGGTCCGTTATTTAATAAATAATAAGTGAAGTGTTTACTGTTCAGTGCACTGATGTTTGCAATAAAGTGTGTTCAAATGTAAGATATCCTGCCTTCATTACATGTTTTCGTCAAAAGTGTTTAATCACCACATTCAAAATTTTTGATATTGTAATTTTCCTGTTCCCTAATATTGGTACCTCTATCAGCCCCAAAAATCCCGTATCAGTCGTGCCACAGCTCTCGGTAGATTTTCCACCACTGCAAGAGCTTTGTAGTCACAAACGTAAAGTGACAGACCAAAGTAAAGTTACATCAGATTCCTTGTAAGCTAATGGCACCATCCGCCCCAGAGTTCACACTGACCCAGAGGAAGAACGTCATATGTGTGATCACCCACATAAAGTGCATGCTGTCCCTCTCTCACTAAATGTAATAACACAACAGTCACAAACTACCAGCTCTCCTGTAGGCCACAAGCTAATGTTAGCATAGTAGCTAATGAGTAGCAACACAGACAAAGAGCTGTGACTCTGTTTACTCACACACAATCAGACACAGACAAGAACACAGAAATACAAGAGGAGCCCATATGCCACACACAAACCTACAGTATGCACACACACACACACACACACACACACACACACTTTCCTCTGAAGTGAATTACAGAGCAAAGCTGAGCACAACCACTGTCTCCAATCTAGTTTGGGTGGGTCTTTTTTATGGTTAACTTAAGGAGGAGCTTGAGCAATTTATGACATTTTCTCACCAAAAATCCTCTCCCTCCTCTCCACATTAAAAAAAAAACACTTCAGAAAAGAATTAAAAGGTAAATGTGATGAAAATAATGACATGAGAGAGCCACCTGCAGCATCTCTACCCTGAGGCAGGTCACAGTGATGTAATTACGACAATTTAAATGACTGTCTGCCTCGGCTTGACACAGCGAGATCCAGCCAATGCAAATGTTCTGCTGGCACAAATGCTGAGCAATAATGAATTGAACATACTGTTTGTTATGTTACGTTGTAAAAAAAACATAACATCTGTTCAAACAGGTGTGTAGTTAACTTGTAAAGCAGGACTTCCAGGCTACAAAGAAAATTTATCCAGACTTCAGACAAACTTTTCTTGAGTTTTAATGTCATAAAAGTTAAATTAATAAAGAGTCTGTTCAAGCTTGTCGTATATTCTCCAATCTGTGGCCCGTATTGATGTGAGCTGAGGCGGCACGTGTCCTCATCGTTATGTGTTTGAACTTCAGGGTCATTCTAGGAATTATGACGAGATAATCTGTGTGTGTTCCACTTTTTTCTCTGACTTCATTACCATCACTGCTCTTGTTTAGACTAATAGCAGTGTGCTTCAGGATTTATCCCCGAGGGACATCTTGTCTTTCAGAAATTTATTTTCTCACAGAGCAGCAGGCACTGCTTTGAATCCATTCAAACCTTTCTGAAATGTTCATCACCCTCTGCTGATTAACTGGGTCAGGACTTCACCGTCTCACTACGGAGGAGAAAGTTAAGCAGGCAGTTTGTCAGATGGATGCATGATGAGTAATGAGAGCACTTAATGGACACGAGAAACAATCGAGCAGCTGTTCAAAGAACACTTAAGGATGCATTTTTTAGGGTCTTTTGGCCTCATTGACAATTTGATTTGTAAAAAGCTCAATCAGAGAGACTTTCCTTTATTAGGTTGAGTAATATTTTAAAGGCCTGAAGTCCAAATCAGAGGTTTTGTGGTTGTTTTGACAGGCGTTGTATACTAGCTAAAATTCTGGACCATACACCCACCAAATATCACTTTATTATAAACAGAACCCTGTTGTTTCACAGCAGTTTCCCAAACACACGTATGCAACTTAACAGATTTTATACCGCACAGGTCGACAATATCCATCTGTGGTAAGTGACTTCAAGCACATCTACAACACCCAGAGGTTTAGACTGTACTGCTGCTACAAAATAAATAATACATGATAATAACAGCTTGTATCTAACCATAACTAGTTAATTGCCAGAACTTTGCTTTGGCATTTTGGTCCATAACAACAAACATCATACAGAAAAATATTAAGAAGTTTGGCCACGTTACATGAATTTCTTTAGAAGTACATTTTCTAATAGGCCGCTCCCACTGCCACGTCCCCTTTTTTGCCAGTTGGCAGGAACACAAGCACACACCTTCACACACACTTGACCTCCATGCCAAACTTCAGCCTTCTAGGGCGAAAACTGTGGCTGCCAAGAAGTGAGTAATTTTTGTGGACCGACCAACCGACAGGGCGACCTAAGGAGCTGCTGGTTTCAGCTGAAAAGACGCGCTCTAATGTCACATGATTGAGTCACATGGTGCAGGAGCAGTTTTTGTAGTTTTCCTTGCTGATTTGAGCGAGACGATTGCAGGTGGCAGCTGTGACACACAGCTCATGAAGTTCAGCTCTGACTGATTAATGGCTAAGCTCGTCTTTACATTATGTTTTTTACAGCTGCCCATTCATCACCTCTCTATGGCAGCGAATTCTTCTTCTTTAGTGGTTAAGAAGATGTGATCTACTGTAGGACAAAGTGAAGGCAACTTCACACCCAGCTTTTCGTTACAGTTCTCATTTTGTGGACTCATCAGAAACGAGAGCGTGTTGCTCTACTCCACCTTTCTCTCCTCGACTCCTCTATTACGTACGGTGTGACAGAGGCCTCCTTCACGGTCTGCAGCCATCAGACATCTGGGCTCTGCATTAGGGGATTTTCCGCTGCTTTGTAAAGCCTGCTTAGTGCTAAACAGCAGCTCCCAGACAATCTGTGAGAGACGCAGTCCATCAACACATAACACATCAGCCTCCCTCAGGCCCGATATCAATCTTCTTCAAAAATCAGACGAGGTAGTTTCCCTGCTACTGACACAGCTGGCCTGCGCCGCGGCTGGACCAGGGACAAAGACTCTCATACAAGACTTCTTATGTGCTCACACTGAAGTCTGAAAATCCTCAGCTGTGCCTTTCAAGACTTTCACTGCAAAATTGGTTGCCAAGACACCGACAAAACAGCGTAATTTGATGTTTACATCTTTGTTTCATGTCCTGATGAGACCGGGTTGACTAAATCTACCATTATCTAATCAAGGCTCTGGTTTAAATACAAAACTATGTCCCACATTTATGCCCGAGGCAGATATATCCCATCTGGCAACAAGCCACACAAGCAACACACTGTTTCACCACAACCTTCAGATATCTTTAAGAAATCTTAAAGGGTTGAAACACAGGAACAATAGATTTTATGCACGTTGTTATGTGACATATGTGCACAAATTATGTGAAACTGACCGGATCTTTTCTTCTTAAATTAGGCCAGTGTGTGTATGTGAATCCCTGTGCATCCCTCGCACACAGGGCAGGTCAATAAAAACATATTATGTCATTTTGAGATATGAGACTCTATGTTGTCTTAAATGTTGATATTGTTATGCCATGATATAGAAAAAAAAATTTTTTCCCCTCATTTTAAAGTCTGCATGACTGTAAAATGTAATTTTCTCAATTTATCAGAGTTTTACTTAATTTATTTGCCTTTACCAACTTCATTATTATGTCTACATTACAAGTGATATTGATTGAAAAATGTAAATACATTATTATATATTTTTATCAAAGAATTTGTAAAATTTCATTCTCTCTAGCAAAGTTCTTGCATTGATGACGTGCTTTTGAGACTTAAAAATACAGAGATACACATGTACAGAGATATAGACTAAAAATATAATGTAATATAATTTTCAGAACATCTCGCCCACCTTGCACATGTGCACAATCACATCATTTGAGTGCAGGATGTTAATGATTGTGTCAGCCACTCACAATTTATATAAATATTTATTTATATAATAATTTAATTAGGGCTGGGAGGACAGTATCAGGGAGACAGCTGCAGCATGGCCGTTATGACATCATTACTGTGATATCGAGTTCAATTGTATCAACCAGTTCTCGACTCGAGTTGCTTCCAGTACTTCAACCGTCACACTGATCATATTAATTACCAAATCTTCTATTCTTCTTGGTTACAGCAGCATTTTCACATCAATTTTAGCAGCTTTACTTACAAAGACGTCTTTGTTTTCATTGCTTGACAGTGACGAGGAAAACAAAATAACAACTGTGTCTCTGCGTTGAGTACACAGAAATGAACCAGGACGTGTTCAGCTTAGTTCTACTCAAGTGGATGCAGACTTCTCATTGGCATTATTCAGCTAAAAGTAACATCTATCCTGCATGGACAATGCAGGATAATAAAAACACCCATTTTTAAGTTGTACCAACAGCACAAGAATATTTGACGACAAAGACGTAAGCTTGAGTTGTTCCCGTCGTTTCCACGGCGAGATGTTCCCATGAGGCCGCAGCTCTGGATACTGACGAGAAAAGGGAGGCATGAGCAAACAGCCTGCTACAGATCAGGTGGCTGACCCTCCTTTTTTTACTCACTGGGAGATCCACCACACCCCCTTTACACACACACATACACACTTAGATATATATCATCAGCAAGCTGTTACTGTAACACAAAATCCAATAAAAGGGCTTTCTGGTGAGAGCAGTAGAAATGAAGGGAGGGGTCATGGCGGGTTTTTGGACCTAGCTGTCAGTCTGATGCAGAGCTTGTTTATGTTTTAACGCACAGAGCCAACAGCTGCTGATGTAAAAATTACAGTGAACTCAGCTATGAAAAGGATGGATTTGGAGGAGAAGAGAGTGGGAGAAGAGATGAACGCATCCAAAAGAACCAGACATTACTCAACATGCTATTTCAGGACGGCACTACGATTTCTATCAGGGCTAAAAGAAGAGCGCAAAAACAGACAGATGGACAAAGAGTAGCACCCTGTGAATGGAGCGTGGGAGGGAAAATGGGCAGGGACAAAAAATGGGATTATTAACAACAGAAGTGGATAGTACATGAAAACCTTTTCTTTTAGTTTACCTTGAAAATATTAAACAAATAACCCATTACAAGCTCAACTGAACTTCCTGTGACGATAAATCATCCTATTCTACATAGTTACATTGTGAGAACAATACCTCACTGTTGTAGCTCCCACTGGTGGAGCATATTTTAACTACTTTATATACAGTTTCATTGTTAAGTTCAGTGGTTCCCAACCAATGGTTCGAGACCCCTGAAGAGTGTCTTTAGATATTTCTGAGGACATCTCATTCATGTGTTTTTAAAAATGGATATGATAAAAGGGAAATACGCAAGTACATGTACATCAAAATTGTAAACGTAAATGTCCATTGTTACCTTCCATCTGTCTAAAAATTGCTAAAAGGAATTACATAAGCATTAACTGGAGTCAGTAAATAATCCAGCCCAGCGTGTGGGTGTGACTGTGAAGTGATGTGAGGCGCTGGCTGTGAAAGTGAGTAAGCTGTTCCTCCCCCACCGCAGCTCAGGGCTCAGATCCAGCAGGTGGATGAGAGAACAATACAACAATGCGGGAGGCAGGGATGACATCACATCCACCTGGGACACACAAATGCACACAAAGAAAACAACCTGCACACTCACACACGTGTGCACCGTCAGCCATCTGACTCACACGCATCATTAGGGATTCCCAAACACGACGCCATGCGAGCTGGTTCTTGAAAAACTCTCATTACTTCAGTGAATGAGGTCAGATAAGAGATAAAAGTGTCGCATGAGTGCATCATGTCTCGTGTGTGTTGGCTAGACAATGAGGCTTCTGGGAAGTTGTGTCTGGGGGTAATGTTGCAGACAGCAGATGCTGCTGGTTGTTAAATCATGAGCCAAGAAACAGCTTTAATGTGACACCTAACAACATCATTTCTCTACTTCGAGAGTACCAATCAGAGAGGGTAATCATTTGAAGTTTTTAGGATATTTATTTACTTAAACAAAAAAAAAACCCAGCAGCCAGAATACAGGAGATATGATATGACATATCACAATATATTGCAATACCGTAAGCAAGGCGATATTTTGCTTTTTTTTCCAATCTTATTTTATTAAAACTGTCACAGTATTAACACTACAATATCCATAAAATCTGAGTTAAAAAATAAACTTTTTTTGTGCAATTTCAATATCATAGCAATTGTTTTTGTGCATTTGCTGTCGGGGGTTTAAAAAAACTAAAATGAGACACTGCCACGAATCTTTGCAATAAAACTCTTAACTAAAGGTCGATAGTGTTTTGAGAATCGATATGATATTGCAAAACATAATATTTTGATATCGATATGTATTGATATTTTATTTGACTGGCGTTACCCCAGAAGTTAGCCACAGGAGACAAAATCAAACGCATCATTAACTTAAATAAATCACAGATTTCTCTGAGTTTGACCATTGTTGGAAACATTTGAGATAACTTTAGTCAATTTTTACACTTTTTGAAGTTTTACATATTTTACTTTTAACACTACCACAGTGTGTTTCCTCAAGTACAAAAATTAACCTTAAGGCGCAAAGTTTCCTTTCAGAAAATATAAAAGAATAAATAAACAACCTGACGAAGCAGTCACAGCCATTTTCAATACTTGACAACTACAACATTTTTCATACTCAACACTGAGAAGTGATACCCAGTTTTAAATAATCCCACGTCTCATTACTTTAACTATAACACCCATGTAAAATTCTGAGAGAAAACAGTATAAGGCAATGGCTTAATAAAAATTTATAAAGTAACTAAGACACAAGGACACTAAAAGGAATAAAAACCGTAAAATCTTGAGCTGAATTTGCTCGCAACCCCGCCTGCCAACTCTGGCAGTCCACAAATGAGACGTCTCTGAGAGCTGCAGAACTTATTTTAGAGGGGAATAGAGCTACACAAGCACAGCCCCTGTTTATGTAAGGACGGTAATGTGTTTCAGATTACAGACGGTTGTATGGAAATTCTTGTGGCGAGACTGGACTTTTCACTGCTGGTGTGCAGGGGAGCAGCAGGCCTACGAGGCGTTTCTCAAAAAGCCTTCTTTGAATCCGTCAGTTCAGGGGAGACTTGTTTTATTTCATGATTAACTGGAAATCTCCCAGGAATGTGAGTCTGGAGCATCGAAGCAACACTTGCATAAGGATTTTATATGAGGTTCTGACTACTGAAGGCATAAAAAAGCAGATTTTATGAGCGCCGGTCGCCTCCCATCTGCCTCAGATCCTGTATCTTTAAGCCTGTGACTGTAATTGACATTGCACTCCCTCGCTGCTGGTCGAGCTGATGCCAGAAGCCACTGGGCAAATGAGCAGGAAGTGAACAGGAGAACACTCTATCTTAGCATTCATCTATAAATATTTCTCTTCCAGTCACTGACCACCGCTAAGAGGAAAAAACGTTAATAAGCGGGTTGGGATTAAATATTCTTGCTGCACAGTATCGACCGTTTTCATCTCTGTGGCAGATACGAACCAGTCAGCCAGAGCTGTGTGCTCTGCACGTGGACTTTGGTTTTATCACTGAAGACTGAACAAAGACTTGAAAAGAGCAAACAATGAGAGCTCTATTCTCTGCCAATATACCAACACTTTAAAGGAGCCTATGACATGTAAACACATGTTGGGAAT
>JAQFJB010000014.1:839799-850187 GCA_029874875.1 Naso minor
GAAAAAAAAACAGGAGAGGGGAAATCAAATGAACGGCGGAATTTGTTGGCACAATGCAACGCAAAATAAGTGACATGTTTAAATGAAAATCGGAGAGAGCTGAAGACACTGTGGCAAAAGTTAGCAGAACAACGCCAGCAACAGATGATTCAGGGCTTTTGGAGGATGAGGGGGGCTCTGGGGAGGAGGAGGTAGAGAGTGAGACCCTGCATGAAGAGGGGACAGGAGGACCAGCAGAAGCAAGCACAGGTAATAATAATAATAATAATAAGGAGAAGAAGAAGGAGAAGAATTGATAATAATAATTAATATTAATAAATTGAATTTATATAGAGTTTTTCTAAGTAGGCTACTTAAAGATGCTTTAGGCTACATGTGTATGGGTGGGGGCCAGGGGAGAGGAAAAAAAGAGAGCATGTGATGGTGATTTGACTAAGATGGCATAATGTTATCAGTATAACGTATCAGTATTTCTTTTTTTGCTGCCAAAATGCAGTTTTCTATGCATTTAGGAGGTTTTGGGGGGTTAGACACCTCCCATTTTTTTCGGCTGCGTGCGCGGCAAAGACAGTTCCAGCAAGAATTTCAAACCACTTTGACCCCTGCCGACACTTATAACTACAAGCTAAAAGATGTAATACCATACAAATGTTAAATGACACAAGCTGTTTGTGGAGATTTGTTACAAACTTTATTATGTTTCCCAAAATGATGACTGAGACTTTCACAGTGTTGGTGCACAAGTCCTCTGCTCTTTTTGTGATTATGTTACATAAGATCATCATTTGTTGTCATAATCTGTCAAACAGCAGGACGCTGTGACAGTTACCTCTAATCCTTTACCTCAGGAGGCCACATTCAATTTACTGTGGCTGTTGTGGAAAAGCTCCTGCAAAAGCCTGTCTGCACACTGACACTGCACTCCACCAGCATACAATGACTGCTCAGGTCCGCTCTGCCCCAGACGCTCGGCCATCAGAGGAGATCCAGGAGGCCTCAGCAGGATCCCGCCAGCTCAATGATCAGCACATCTGGAGCTCAACAGTCACATGGCTCTGTGTTTGTCTGTCTGCCTGTGTGTGTGTGACCTGTGTGTGTAGAGTGTGTTGCTTGAGAGTTTTTAAAGTAAGTATTTTATTTAACAAATGAAATTTGTTTTTGTATTTTTATTTTGAACAGTTGAAAAATGTTGATAAAACTGTGTTGGCATAATGTTTATTAAAAATATATTTGCTATTGCAAATATTTTTATGACCTACCTACATAAAAAAAACAAAAAAAACCCCTTTGACCGTCCAAAGACCTCCTGCCAGAGACATTTACTGTGTTTATGCCACCTATTTTCTGTTTTGTAGTATTAATAATAAAAGCGCACATGCTTTTCTGTCAAAACTCATGATGAATTAAATTTACGAGAAAATGACATGAAACATTTTTTTACTGATGGGAATTATCAAAGGAAAACTCTATATAGAACAAGACAGGTCTAGCAGAAGCAACGCTGCTGAGGTCCACACAGGATATGTGACCCAGGCGTTAGACGGTAACAATTAAAATATAAACAACCAAACATTTACATGGTTTCACCGACTGTAGACGAGCCTGCATTCAAACTTATTCCAGATCTGTATGGACACAAGACCACCAGTACCAATTTATGACAAATTATGAGCCTCAGATGCAGACTTTTAAACATCAGATCTCTGTCATCACAGGCTGTATTAATAAATGACCTAATCTCTGATTATCATATTATTTTATTTTGTCTTACCTTCCTTTTTGATAAAGCTTACAGTTAGGGCTGGCTCAGGCTCGCCTCAACCAGCCCCTAGTTATGCTGCAGTATAGGCTTACGCCGGGGACACACCGGAAGTGGAAGCGCCATTTCCTGTCCGAGCAGCCGCCTCGCTGTCCACACCAGAAGCGCATTTCTCCGCGCCGGTCAACAAGCTCCTCTGCTCGTCTGCCCCTCTCATCAAATATCGAACTCTGTGTGTGTGCATGTGTGTGCGTGTGTGTGTCGGTCTCTGTTAACCGACAGATACATATGTAGACAGGACAACCACTTACATTCATTTAACAGGATGTTTTGTTTTGACATTTGTTTTATTTTGAAAATTGGCGGGATTCTCTGTGCCTTTATTCTGTGTGACTTCCTGTCAAGTACGATCTGCTCTCATCTGCTCTGTTCAGCTTGACAAAGTTGCTCGCGGCTCGCGGAAAAAATAGAGCAGACGCCGAAACTGATGCTGCAGAGCGCGTTGCGGGCAGTGTGGACAGTCAGATTGGATTACATGGGCGCCGAACGGAGACTAGCACGACCGCATCCAGTGGTTTTAGCTGTTAGGCTACCAGGGATTCCATGACACACTGAGCTCCTCTCGGTCTTCATCTCTCTCCCCATTTGTTTATGGTCCATAAAATCCTGTTACTAACTTGATTCCTTTCCCAGAGTCTCTCTGCTTTGTCATCCTGCAGATTTCCATGAGTCAGGGTTCGATGGACTGTGGCCGTGCATGGATCATAGCTAATCACGCCTTCTACTGTGGCTTTTATTATTATTATTATTATTATTATTATTATTATTATTATTGTCATTATTATTATTATTATGGGTACTATAATTATTAAAAGTACCTTGAATATTACAGTCATTATTATGTATATTATAAGTATTTATTTAATATTTATATAGTCCAACTGATTGTGATTTGACACTATATAAAGAAAATGTTTGGTTTTTTAGGTTTGATTTGATTTGAAGAAATAAGATTGCGGCAGAGGAGATTATCATTATTTTCTGTGTCTTTGCCTCACGCAGATGTTTTTTCATGGCCATGTTAATTTAGTTTAGTTATGAGGTGGCCACACTGGAGCGTTTCACTTCATGTTAGTCTGGTTTTTATACTTTGTAAATATGAACAATTTTTTGATTGCTTGGTCACTCTGTTCTGGTATCCTAGCTACCTTATTTGACTATGCTCCACTTCAGCAACTAATAAAACAGTCCAAGACAGAAATATCACTAGCCGTGTTTCTGTTAATTATGAAGTGAATTGTAAGTAAACTTTTAAAATCTTGCAAAAAGAAAATGCTAATCCGGAGCACTTCCAACAACTAATGTGGAGCAAATAAAGTAGGCTGCAAAGCATAGTATGGTCAGAAGGTGGCAGTATAGGCAGCGTTACACATGGCTGTAATAAACTGTAGAAGTAGGCATTGCAGCAAAAAAAACGTTTTGGCATTCCGTTACTGTTTTCCTTCAAAAATTGCCTTCATGTTCTTCAGATTAGATCTACGGATACCTAGCTGTCCACCACATGTACCTGTTGTTGTTGTTGTTGTTTTTGTTGTTGTTGTTATAAGTCATATTTTCATAGGTTTGGGGAAGATCCAGGCAGACGGAGGAATGAGCTTCTTGAACTAATGTTAGCCTTCTACTTCTTTTGGGGAACAGAAACAACAGATAAATGTTTGCTATGTCACAATTTATTTGAAACAGCTGTTTCTATCTCCCATTTTGTGCATGAACTGTTTTTCAAAAAAGGCAAAAACCACCTGAAGCGAGTGTCCAAACTTTTTTGCGAAATGGATGACTTTTTTGTAATTATGCCCTTTTCATTTACCATTTCTAATGCAATACTTCAAAATGTGCATCAAATATGTTTATGGAAACATGGCTATGTTTGGCTTGCAAGTTTGAAGAAAAGTTAGTAACGGGAGGATCACAGTGGCTACTGAATAACTGTCAAAAAGCCACTTTATCTTTCCTTTCTTGCCTCACTCATTCTGCACATATAAGTTCTTTGTGTTACAAGGAAGTTGGGCGCACTGGGACTGACATCGACCATCTCTGCTGTCTGAACCCCTGCTGAGTGGTTGAGCACCAATCACATCTTTACCCAGAGGGGCGTTGACAACAACATTAACTAAAAATACACCAACTGGTAGAAAAAAATGCATTAGATGGCCCTGCATGTCACAGAGAGAGAGAGACAGAGAGAGAGAGAGCGCATCAGTGATGATGGGCCCCAGGAGACAGCAGACAGCTTGCAGCTCTCTGTTTCCCCTCATCTTCATAATCATAAGGCAACCTGAGTGCTGCAGCTGCGCCAGTATTGTGTGAATGGGCCCCACATCAGTGTGTGGGGAAGCAGTTGGAGTGGGTAGTGGGTGGGGGGGTGATTATATTACTCTATAAGTCTGCCTGTCACACACTGCAAAGGAGAGTGGAGGGACCTTTGAAAACAGGAGGCTTGAGAATTACAGAAATTGGATCAAATTTTGAAAAATGACTCTAAATTCGAACGACTCAAACCTCCGACTCACCCTCCCTCATTTGTTTACTACCCCAGACTGCTCAGTATGCGGCTCCACTGGTAAACAACCTCATAAAAACGGAGCAGCAGGAATATGAAATGTTGCGGCCCTCTGCACAGACACATGCAAGCACATGTTCACACACAGATGCACATACATCACCAAATACCGGATGCTGTAAAAATAGGTGTTGTAGCTGAAGACTGTGTAATGGACGCTGATTTTTTTTTTAGGTGCATTCCTTTAAGTTTCTTCATGAGAGGAGCAAAAACACATGCAAGCTTGTATCTATGTAGCTATCTGTCACGAAGCTTTATCTCCACAAGACATGAATATCAGAGCAGTCATGACCTTTAAGATCGACCCTCACTTGTTCAATTTTTTTTTTTATTGTGGCCATGAAAAGACTTAAACCAGTGGGAATTTTTCACTATATCTTAATGAGGTTTTTCTTAAGAAAAGGTCCAAAGAGAAGTCTAAAGTGAGTAAATGCAGAATTGTTCTCAAAATGTGGTCTTTAAAATATCCATCCTATTGTCTTTGTAATAGTGTTGTGACAGTCGTGACCGATCCAGTTCTACTGAACGGCTCTTTGGAAAGAACAAGGGAATCAGGGTCGCGCTCGGTACAGCGCCCTTTTTTGAAATTTTGCTATCGTGCTCTGGCCAATTTTCATCCATCTTAGTCCACCCACTCACTCCCCTTTCCATGAGCAGAGAGAATCTGTCAGTCAAGAGAGCAGCCATGATGTCAAGGTTCAGGACAGAACACACATTCAGTAGCCTAGAGAGAGAGAGGTGGTCCAGCGAGCTACTTTATTCATTTGTGATTATTTAATAATATATTTTATTGTTAAACTACATTTTAAAATATATAAATAGCAAGCACTTTCGTTAACCACAAGATACGGCTCCCTTCAAAAAGCCATGATTCCCATCACTATTTTGTAAACTGAAAGTGCGGTCATGAATCCCCATGGAAAGGAAGGAGAAGGCAGGGTAATGTGCAGATCTGAAGGTGAAAAGAAAAGTTGAGAGAGAAGTAACCCTAAGTACAAAAAAAAAGTAAGAAGTTAAAAAAAAAGCTACAATTTCAAAAGCATTGCCAGACACAAATGAAAGACACTGACCACTTGAGGGGAAACAGCTTTCCTGGAGTTATTTGAGCTAGAGCAGCAAACAAGGGCCATTGTTGAAAAGACAGCCATCTCTGATGAACATCAACTAAGCATCTGGACCATGAATGTTTGTATTTGGACCAGGGCTATCAGCGTTAATGTGCTAATCCCGATGCAATTAAAGTTAGAAATTAACAAATAAATCACATTTAATCTCGTGCTATTGTGTCCCTTCTAGGCCTTGACTGGGTCCATTTTTTGAATGTAGTTTGTGGCCACAGTTTTGTTCCGTCTTTCATGTGACTGTATACCTCACCGGGAGCATATCAAAGGCAGAGCGAGGGCATAGGATTGGGTAGGGATGCTAGGGACACGTCCCTACCAATATCCAGCCACTACTGTATTGTCCCTACCAATATACCGCTGTCCATCAGCGTCTAGTCAATGCTTATGGTACACAAAGGGTTAATAGTCGGTCTCCGCTACAAGTCCCGCCTCTAACCTAATATCGCTCATCGATTGGCTCTGCCTTTTCTTGCTAAAGTGTGATTGGCTGCCCCTAGTGTCACTCCATCCGGTTGTAAAAACAGCGCCTGGAAGTGCACACTGGAGTTTGTGTTTTGAGGCTACAGTGTGCACCTGCAACTGTAAGCTGTTACATGTCGGCCGCTTGTTCTGCCTGGGTCACGTCGGCTACACGGATTTTAATATCAGTGGTTGCATTAACATTAACATTTGTATCTGTGTGCGTGTGGGTGTGCATGTGTGTGTGTGTGTGTGTGTGTGTGTGTGTGTGTATGATAATCAGGCTCAGCCAGGATGGCACCCAAAAAAACAGTGAACATTAGGACCTTCTTCAAAAGTCAACGTGTAAGTCACTCAAGGAAAATATTTTATTTATTATATTGCTAATGTGTAGTCAACAATAATAGTGATAATAATAATAATAATAATAATAATAATAATAATAGTCGACTAAGCCATTACTGTTCTTCCTCACTGTTCATATGGGGTGCATTAATGTATTAGTCGCCTTTAACTTATAACATTACAGAATGCATTAACCAACGAATTCTTGTGTTCAGATATACACATACACAATATGAACATTAATGTCAATCCCTGAATAGTTTTTTTCTGATTATGATCGTTTGCTTGTTTGTTTGATCAGCTCTATATGACGTGAAATTGCAGTCATCAATGCAAAAAACATCAACTTTCAGGGGCGCCACCTTGGAGCACTTCTATGTCCCCACCAATGTCAAAATCAAACCTACTTCCTTGCAGTCCTGTTCTTTGCCCTTGCAGAGAGAGGAAACACATAATCACTAACTGACTTGCAAAATCACTTTGCTACATCCACATTACCCTATTTTAAAGTGAAACTAGTCAACTTTTTTGGCTTAGCTTTGTCATTATGATGTATAACCTGGTTAAACAGTGTAATAGTGGTTGAAAAATGACACCATTTGCTGTTAAATTGGTCTCCAGTAAGCTCTGTTTTCACCATGAGATTTTCTTTGCCATTGGGCCGAGAGTTTCATGGAAAAATGAAAAATCAGGGACGATCTCTGTATTCCTTGTCCTAATTCGTCGCTCTACGCTGCACTTCTTAGCGACAGGTGACATCGGTACGAGCTGATTAGCTCATCGTGCTCTGACTCACCTCTGCCAGCAACAGTGTCTGCAAACCACACCATCAGTCGGCTCGAGCTCAAGCTGCGACAGACCAGTTTACTCCGCTGCAACTTTAGCTGCAACCGCTTGGTCTTGGTTCAAACTGGACTTAAAAGAGAGAGACAAACAAAATAAAGCACAAGCCAGCACAAACAGCTGCAGCAGATTTGCTTCCCAACGAGTCTCATGCTACAGCTAACGTTCGCTTGCTAGCTCCTTTGCAGAAGACATCGACTACAACTTCAAATCTTAGAATGTATTGCAACATTTATTCTCCTATTTTATCTCTCCTCCTCTATTTTAGATTCTTTTTACTGCAATTTAACATTTTACTTCTATTTTGAATGTCTTTTTGTATTGTAATGTGTTGCTTTTATATTGTGATTTCATGCCTTTTATGCTCAATGTAAATTGCCTTGTTGAAATGTACTATACAAATAAACTTGCTTTGCCTTCTCAGCTTAATAGGTTGCAGTTTGTTCATATTTCTTTAAACCACCACAATCGTCCTGGTTGGCACGAGGCTCAGGACGCAGCAGTGGTGCAGGGAACTTGTTTCATTAGAACATTTGCTCATGTGGAGGCAATTTCTGAGCAAACTGAAGAATAAGTGCAAAGTTTTGTTCAGCCATTTTTTAAGTAGCTACCCTGGTTTTCAGGAAAAGTTAGAGATTCATTTAAATGCCTGACAGTCATTGTGAAATTTATGACACATTCTAAAGTCTGACTGTGGCACTCAAAAAGCGCATCGTGAGTCAGATCAGTGCAAACTCAGCAACCAAATAAAAATGACTTGAAAACGTATCAGATATAACTTTTGGTTGGTCTCAGTGCACCAACCACATGTTAGGTCTCCATACTGTATCTGGTTGCCTGAAATAGGACTTCAGTATCACTGAGGCAACACAGTGCAATAGAAGCTTTATCCACATGTATACCTGTGTTTTCCTCCCTGTTGTGGCCTTTTGTCTTCAAGCAAACTGTGTTTTTAAAAAAGCCTTTTGGGTGCAGATTCGTCAAAAAAAAGCCTTATCAAGCTCAAACAGATTTACAGCAGAGAATCTGCTCTGAAAAACTTGCATTTAAAATCCTCCAGATGATAAGAGCTCAGAAAAATGAAGACCTTAAAAACCAAGCTAATAAAAAGGATATCAAGAGGAGGTTGTGGGTGTTTGAAAGGTCACATCTGTAACTATGGAGCGTCAGAGCCTGAGAGCTACTGCTTGTTGCCTTAAGCTTACACATAACCTCTCTGTGTTTATTGGGGTTAGCAAGGGTTCATAGGCCAACAGGAGAGCGCACACTGTCCCATTACTCTCCCACCACAACACTCCCCTCTCTTAAACAAGCTCATGGAGAAAGTGACGAATGTGTGGCGGTGTCACACCACAACATGTGCCAATGGAGACTGGATTAATTCCACTGGGGATCGGGTATGTGGCGCAAAACCAAAGAGTTTTTCTCTCTTTTTTTGCAAATTATTCTTAAAAGGTCACTCAAGAAAATACAGCTTTACGGGATTAGAATTTGAGAAATGTGCTTCCTGCTTCCACGTTTTCTCTGGCAGCTTTGATTAACAAGGAACACTTTCCGAAAACATGGCTTAATGTTCTTTATGTTGGATTGTCATCTGAGAGCTGAGGGTACAGCTGCAGGTCTTGTGTTGCCCCGCGATGCAGGGATGTCTGACAGGACAGAAACCCACGCAGCATTGATTACCAACTAATTATAGGCCAAGGAAGTGGCAGCTTGTTTGTTTCTGGGTTGCCGAGGAATACATTTGCACTTCACCAAGAGTTCATGAGCTATCAAGTGTGAATTCCACAGAGCAATAAGTGCCATCTTTTCTATCTCATGCTATCTGGAGCTCACAAGATCTCTCCGTTCTCTCTTTCCTCACTTAATTCCACCTCCCTCTGTTTTCACAGCCTCTGTGGGTGGTGCCTCCCGAAGCCCTCTTTCACACCCCGAGCTGAGATTTGAATAAACATATGTTGCGTTAATTATGAACCAGTGCCATGGTGTGCCTCAGACAGGAAGGCGTTCGTCGGGAGCCAGTTTTCCAGAGACTCGAGCTCCAGTTAAGTCGGCCTAATGAGGGACGTTTACATGGTGATTATGAGGGATGTCCTCACTCCTGCTTCTCACAGCGCCTGAACACCTGCTCCCAGCACGGCCTCGCCAAACACACCCAAAGCAAAGCCAGGCTTCATCACATTTTTACTGCGGTCTTCAATAAACTTGTCAACACCTCAACGCAGCGTAGAAACCAAACTACTTCTCATAATAATTTAGGCTTACAGTGTATGAATCCAACTACTCACCATTACTGTAAAACATTGGAACCAAACCAGAAAAACTGAGCATTTTGGACCAAAGGAGAGATTATTTATATTCAAGTATTTTTTATAAATATGGTGTATTGCTCCTCCTTTCCTCTAAAAGCTCACGTTTTTCTTTTTGTTCCTCAAAGTCTTGTTAATCCAGTCCATATTTTAGAAATTAAAAACTCTCCACATCATAAAGACATACTGATGCAGCTGAGTCTCAATGATAAAAGTAAATGTAATACTTCTCATATTTTTCTGCACATAATCTAAGTTATAATTTCGGGGAATATACAGTATGTCCTTTATTTCAGATTATGCTGCATACCTGAAGGCAGTGTTTCCCAGTTTGGGGGCTCAGACTTCAGAGGGGTCACGGGATAAATCTGAGGGATCACAAGATATCTGTTCAGATATCTGACTTTTCTCTGACTGATTTTTTGCTGTGAAACACTGGATAGTATTTCCTGAGAAGAGAGCATCACTCATAGAAGTTTAACGTTTGGCTAGGCAGTTTATATATATATATATATATATTTGGTGTCATCGGACAAAAATCCCATAATAATCTTTCACCATAGTGTAATTCAGGTGGTCTGAAAGAACACTAGACTTCTGCTCCACTCTTTGGCTCTGTATTCAGACCGTGATGGGCACTTTTCGGCCATCACGTGCTCTGCTCTGCACTAGAGATGGTGTAACTAGAAGCTGATTGGTTGCTGAAACAAGTGACATGCCTTACATTCTAAACCTGGCCTCTAACGACTTGACAAGCAGAGTTGCGGGGGACACCGTCGGCCAGCTTGAGTCGAGCTGAAACGGACCAGTTTACACCACTGCAACTTTCCTGTTGTGAGTCTTTGGTGTAAACAAAAACGGGAAGGGGGCAGCAGAGTTGCTTCCTTAGGAGTTTCATGCTACAGCTAGCTTGATTTTCAGATGTTGCC
>JAQFJB010000014.1:886446-898495 GCA_029874875.1 Naso minor
TAATTTTTAACTTCACATCCCCAGATTTACTTATTTTGAAGCCCATGTTGACTTGAGTGACATCACTTGAGGCCATTTTCATGCAGCTCCATTTGAAACCAAAGAGGGATTTGGCCTATAGTTCCTGTTTGAGGAACTTAAATGTCATCCAAGCCTTATTTAAAATGTGACAAAATGTGATGCCTTTAGGACACTCTTTCACTGATTTGTAAATGTTGTGTCTTCGCAGTGGGAATAAATGATAAACACCTTGGACGCAGGTGTCTGGGTCGTGACTCTGCTGCAGCCACGCAGACACTTTGCTGTTCACAGCAGTGCTGGCTGAAGGCAGCACTCCTGATGCTCCAGCTGAGTCCGACATGCCTGGAGAGCTCTGGGAACACAAACACAGAATTTATCTCACTTTGAGTCACTTAAAGATCGCTCTTTCAGCCTTGACTTTACTGTTTATTTGACAGTCACCAAATCTCCGTTTCTCTGAGCTTGTCCAGCCGCAGTGCCGTGAGACAGAGTCTGCAGGAAGCCGCTGTGAACGTGAGCTGCCTCGTTCTTCTTGTACAAGCGGTGGGCCTGTAGCTTCGTCACCCAGATATAGAAGAGTTCGTGGCTTTTTGCCTTATAGAGAGAGGGACAGTCCTTTTAATCTGAAGGCACACAACTTATTTTAGCTGCAGCATTTGATTTAAACTACATTTACCTTCACATGATAGAGAATGTCTCCTGCATCCAAGTCAATCCGATTTGATTTCTTATTTATGGACATAACTGCAAGGCTGACGTCCAGGGAGCCCTGAACTCTTCCCCTGGAGACCTTAAAGGAAAATAGTGTGTTTAAGTGCTTTCACAGAATAGTACCCCTTTCCTGACTGCATATTTCTTAAAGAAGGTAGAAAAAATATTCTGTTTAAAATGAATTTTCACCTACATCATGTTGACTTTTGGAGTAACGCAAAATCCCTGTTTCCAGGACAAAGTATCGCTGCAAAAGAGACCAAACATCTTTTTAAAAACTGACTGTATTCACACAGTCAACATATCTGTGAATAGATGGTTTCTCACCTTGTGCCAGCCTTTCAGAGGCCACTTCCTCCTCTTCAGCAGATATCCTTCACAGATACCCGGCGTGGTCATATCGTGAGGAAAGTCACTTCCTGTGTGCATTTCTGATGCCTGAAGGTCGTCAATCACTTCCCAGTCTTTGATTATCTATGGAGAGCACGCATGTGTTTAGTTTAAAATGATTTGTCTGTGTTACAAGTTTTGACACTTTGAATTTTTTTGTCTTCTTTTTTTTTTCTTAATCTCAAAGTCCATCTTTTTTCTTAAAGGTTTTTGAGGCCTTTTTTAACCAAATAGCATGAGGATATGGACAGGAAGTGGGGGAGAGAGAGAAGGGGAATGACACGCAGCAAATGGCCGCAGGTGAAATCGAACCCGAGACCGCTGCAGGATGCAGCCCTCGCACATGGGGAACCCATTTCACAAGCCAAGCCACGTTTGCCCCCCCCCCCCCAAGTCCATCTTTACAACAAATCTAAATGGATTGTTTGATTGATTGATACACAAAATGATGACTTGAGGTTGAAATATCCAGTTGCACAGATGACAAGATATCGCTTAACTTTAATGTGTTTAATTGAGCAAATGAAAACTGGACAATTTCATTAGTTTTTACTTTTTCCTAGTATTAGTATCTAGTTATTGTAATAACGAGAATTTTAATAAATTTGTTTGTTTTTTATTTTGAATGTCTGGAAACCTGATTATGTGAGATATGTGGCCTGCTCTTCTTGATTTTTCACATGTGCCACATTGATAAAATCCACACTGTCATCACGATAACAGTCACTGGGTGGTGGAGATTTTCCTGTTGTATCTTTATAGCTTTTCATGTGAATAGCCAAAGCATTGATCTCACTCATCTCAGGGGTTTTGTGCAAATAACGACCGTGACTGAGAATGAAAACATCTTTAACTACAACAAAAATCATTATTAAAGACATTATTCTCAAATTTCTTCTTCTTCTTTATGTCCTCACCAGCCTGTTCACTGTTTCTACAAAAATTCTGCTCTGGCGTCCTGTCTCGCTGTTATATGATGGAGAAATCTTGACTTGAAGGCATCTTCACCTGTCTGGAGTGGCGAGACGACACGGTGCTGCTACTCCGAGAGTGGGACGGCTTCCACGTTGGCGAGGTCTTCTCCAGGCCGCTCGCCAGCGATTGGCTGCGATTGAGTGGAGGTCCATATGAATCCATTTCAGAGTGCAGACCTCAGACTCTCCTCCCCGCTGTGACTGGCTGCTTGTTGAGAGAGATCCGCTGCAATCTGCCAAAAGCGCCCTGGAGAGTCAGGATGGGTGTGGCAATGAGAGGTAATGGCCCTGAAACCCAAATGCTGAGAGGTAAACTGTGCAGGATTTTCCCGCAGAAACAATGCATGGACTCATTAAAACATAATCCCTGCTCTCTGCCCATCTTATCTTCTTTACATTAAGCTGTTAAGATGTTTGTTGGTGTCAACTTTTGCACAAAGGGCAGGATGTGAGAGCCGGATTTTATGAAAATGTAGCAACTGGTAACATCGCTGCCTCCATCACCTTCCTCTGCTCTCTGTCTCTGTCATGGATGTATAGAGATGCAAGTGTCTAACCCTGCACACACACACACACACACACACACACAGAAGAAAAGAGAAAAGCAACAGCACAGAGGATCCTGCAATGTATCTACTTCCTGCTAGAGCTGCAATAATTAATCCAATTCCAGTTTTCACCGGTTGTTTGGCTAAAGAAAAATGAATCTCCAACTATTTTGATAATCAAATAATCGATTCAGCCATTTTTCAAATATAAAAGTAAAAAGAATTGCTGGTTTCACCTCTTAAATGTTAGGATTTGCTGCTTTTCTGTGTGTGTGTGTGTGTGTGTAGCTCAGCCCCACGCCAGGTCAAACACACACACACAGACACTTGCATCTCATTTATGATAATAAGTGAGGAGTCTTTGTGGCTTGGTCTGTTGTTTGGACAAAAGAAGCAATCTGAAGACATTGCATTCATGGAATAAACAATCATAGAAATAATCAGCAGATTAATCAATAATAAAAATAATTGTGAGTTGCAGACCTGTTTCTTGCAGGGTTGTGCAGAGCGTGGGGGTTTGAACAAAGTTTTGTTCTCTGATTTACTACTTTGTTCTCATTGGCACCTCTCTTTATGACATTAACATCTCAGTTTTATCAAATGATGAGCATGGTAAGTTTTACCGTATAAAGTGCTACCTAATGAGACATGAGGGCGAGACAGCTACACGAGTAAGAAACCAAAGAGAAAGTGTTAAACAGGCTCAAGGGAGCAGGAGACGAGATGGGACGCTGTAATCCAGTTACCTAACAGAGGTGGAGGCTGAGCTCCGGGTTCAGATGCTCTCATCACCCTTAAAGTCAACCCCACTGAGCACTGGACAACAAAACTGCATGTTCTTGCCAAAATCTGACAAATGTCAGAATATTAAAAATTTGATACCATAATTTTCTAAATGAAAATGTTTTTTTTGTTTGTTTTTTTCCTTCAGAAAATCATAAGTCTTTGTAGGAGAAAAATGTATGATTTGAGCACAGCTGCCCACCTTTTCCTTTACAACATGTTTGAAAACAGTTTAAAACAAAAGAAAACACAGAAAAAAAACAGGAAGAGCCCGTGAAGACGTAGAGATGTAGAGTCACTCTTGTGGCTGCTGTGTCACAGAATAATCTGTTAATCTTTGAGCTTTTCAACATGCTGGGTGGGGCTGCTTTAAAACGACACAAACAGCCTTCAGCATGAGCCGACCGAGTGAAAGAAAGAAGAGTTTGTAAACATCAGAGATCTAAATGATTACAAAAATTTACAACTTCAGGCTCTTGTTTGAGCAGTCACAGAACAAAACTGAACGAACTAATCCAACCTTGAAGAGTGTCATCAAGCTGGATTCTGTATGATTTGCTCAAGCTGGTGCAGCAGTGACTGTACAGTGACAGTACTGTATGTGACGCTGACCGCCTGCTGGGAGAGGATTACCAACCTCTGCTTAATTGGTTTTTCAGGGGATGTTTTTAGCCACTTGTTGCTCGGATATGGAGGAACATGATCCCGAGGCAAAGAGCACCAACACAAAGTGGAAATGCAAAATTACTGACCACAGTCACAGCAGGACAAGTGTGAGAAAAATGTCCCCTGGATTGATGTCAAAGAAGTTTGAAATTACAACTTCAGATGTAATATTAAAATTCTGATATTTGTATCTTTTATTTATAGCACTTTCAAAAACAAGATTTAAAGAGAGAGAACAGCCTTTATGCCTGAATGTTTCCTTTAACAAATGAAAACTTGACACTTTCAAAGAGGCTTGTAACATATCGTGTTTTTTAAACAGTGACCAGGTTTTGTTTGCACGAAGAAAACACTGAACACATGTATTTCCAACATTCCCCGTGTGCATCATTTTGCAAACAGAAGAGTGCTCGTCAGGGACAAAAACTCCCCTGTGACATGCAAATCTGCTCATTCTACCACTTGGTATGTCTGGATGTATTTCCAAAACTCTTTAAATTTCACGTATAAGAATGCATGAGAGCATAATAAGTTGCATGACATGTGTATTTTCGTTTCCATAGCAAGATTTTTCCTCAAAACATTACTGGAAACCCTGAATCTGGGTTGTGAAAAGGCGTTATGTTATTTCTGCATTTGTTTATGTTTTGTCCTCACTGAACTTTAGCAACTTCCACTGGATGGCTCTGTTCTGCCCACACTAAATGCCCTTTTCTTGTATTTAATTTGTGCATGTTCCCGATGTTTTGGATCCTCTATGAAATTCTGTGGGTTTTTCTGTGGCCGATGCTGCATCCCTCCACCAAATCATGAAAAACGGGTCAGTAGTGGAGGTGCACCAATACGGAATTCTAAGCCGATACCCGTACCGATATTTAGAAGTAATCAGGCCGATAACAGAGACCAATTTTTCTTTTTAATTTGGTTTTTGTTGTTATTTATTCCCCCTTTTGTGTCAAGGAAAGAAAAGAATCATGTTTAAAAGAAATAAAGCTTTGGGTAAAGGAAGGCCAGCACATGTATACAGTGCAAAAATATTGAGACACATCAGATTAACATCAGCAGACTGGCATCAGTGAATGCCACTTGATTTGCCAATGCACTGGTACCAATTAACCACATGCATATCAGCCGTTACCAGTGTCGAGTCAATAAATCGATGCATCCCTAGTCAGTAGCTTTTGTAACAGGAAAACAAATTAAAGTGCAAATATAACACCCTCGGTGGAGAAAACAATCAACTGAATTACGCTATTAAAACTGTGATAATGTCAATCACAACATCTTAACTGAAGAGCTGCAATTTTAAGATATTTTGGGGGGTTTCATGCCTTTATTTTTATTAAAACAACTAAATGAGTGGACAGGAAGTTGGGGAGAAAGAGAGGAAATGACATACAGCAAAGGGCGACAGGGTGGAATCAAACCCAGGGCATCACAGCCAGGACACAGCCTCTGTACATGGGGCGCCCGCTCTACCAACTGAGCTATCAGAGATCCTCAAAGAGCGGTTATTTTTGATGGAGGTTAAATGTGTCACCATAAATGATTGAATGCTCCAGAGAAGTGGTTTACAGCCTGCAAACGGTAATTTATAAACATTGGGGAACATGACTGTTTTTGCACGGACTCCTACATTATCAGTACTTAAACGAAAAGTTGAATGCAGACTTACAGTAGCTACTAATCCAAGTAAAGTCATGAAAAACTGTCAAACTAATAGTAGTGATTTATTCTTAAATATTCCTCAGCCAATCTGCAAACCTTAGCGTACGGGAGTATCATCAGTCTGACTCTCACACAGTGATAATTCAGACCATCTGAATGGATGCACAATAACATCTCAACGTGTTTCCCTGTAAATGTGGACAGAACCCGGCCGGCTCGCTGTTACGTAAAAAGCAGGAGAGGATGACAGTGGCTGACCTCGGTAATGAAAGCAAGCAGTGAAACAGGATGAAAGGATTTGCAAGTAGCTCGTTTACTTGAGAAGGAAAATGACAAATCTGCAAATAAGAAATTAGTTTCCATCTTCAAGTCATGATGCACTTTCCACAAGGTTTTAACTGAAAAGAACAAACTAGAAATTCAGATCTGAAGATTTTGCAACAAAAATGTCCTTGTAACTCACTGAAAATCAATCATTCAGAGTTCATCAATCATTTAGAATGTAAGTCTCATTAAGTTTAGGTTGATGATGCCTCAGGAAAAGCAGAACAATCACAAATGCAATAACAGTTAAAACAGACAAATGATTTTTGGTCAGGAAGCCACATTTTCACATGTTTGACCCAGAGGAGATCAGAGAGCAGATAAGAAACACATCCTGATCAATAAGTAGCATCAGTCGCTCATTATGAATTGATGTCAGGGAGGTGAGAGAGGCATTTCAGCCAACAGTCACTACACTGTACTACACATGACCTTAAAATGCAGAGATTATGACAGCTATAATCCCATTTTTGGAATAAAAACATCAGCCAATAACACGCGGATAACATATTTATGAATGAGTGTGAGGTTTTACAACCTCTCCATTTGTAGTTAGCCGTTTTAAAAACACTGAGTGGGGATTTTTCAGCCTGATGCTTCATTTAAGTCAAATTAGGAGGACTCAGCATGTTTGTACAGTAATCCCAAATCAGAGGTGAGAAAATGTGAATAATTCAGTGTGTGATGATGATGATGTTTGTCACACACATTTGTGAGGAGCAGCTTCACTGATGTTTGAGTAATTTTTGTCGTGTTTGAGCAGCCAGTCTGATGTCTCATTGTTGACTGACGTTACTGGAGTTCTTTGGGGCCCATTTGAAATATTCAGGCGTTCAAATATTTTCATCTGAAACTCATTCAGAAGTCACTGTTCATGCATAAACTGATGCCAGTTTTTTCCGTTGAAATTAAACGTTTTCTTGTAATTTAACAATAAAAACATGGAGGCCTCAGGAATTCAGAGCAGACATTTTTCCACATAATATCTTTTTTTTTTTTAATTGAATATTCTAAAGGTTTGAGTCTATAATTTGCATCACAACTAAATGCAAAATTTTGAGCTCCAGTTTCTTGTTTTCATAGCAAACAAATGTTCAAGGGGATGAGAGGATTCTTACCTGAGATTCACCTCCGGCTCTCATCATCTGAGTCCTCTGCGCCCGATAAAACCAACAGGTGTCTCACTGGACGTTTCAGAAACTGCGCGAACTCGACATTCCGATGAGAAAAACGCGGTTCCGACAATAACTCGTCAAAAACGAGTCAAGCTACATGTCTGCACAGATTCACACTAAATCTGATCGCATAATCTCACCGCGCGTGCCCCCTCTCCTCCCGGCGAGCGAGGCCAAATCCAAGGAGAGCTGCGCGTCGCAGGCAGCGCGCGCCGTGCGCAATGTGTCCTGGGTATTATCCGCATTAGCTGGAATTACAGCGAGTGTGTCTGCAGGGATGTAGTGGAGGGTAAATCTAGCCATCCTCCACACACTCTACACACACATTTTAACGCGTGACGCAAAGCGCGCCAGCTTCAAGGCCTCCTCTTGTTAA
This sequence comes from Naso minor, assembly GCA_029874875.1. Taxonomy (NCBI): domain Eukaryota; kingdom Metazoa; phylum Chordata; class Actinopteri; order Acanthuriformes; family Acanthuridae; genus Naso; species Naso minor. The sequence goes on from JAQFJB010000014.1 coordinate 894,083, forward strand.
AGTAATAAAATTTTAAGGTTTTATACGGAGAAACATCAGTATTTGTTGATTGGGGGTCAAATTTATTGCAGATCATAATTAACTCTTTTATTTGTCGATATTTTTAATAGTTTTAGGTTTGATGCAGGTGATGCTTCCTTGTCTGCACCTTATTTCTGGTTCAACGTCTAAGTCAAATCAAATTCAGTTATTTTGATGTCATAGTGACATTTCGCAGCTTTTCTTTGGTTCGTGACTCAAAATGCTTTGAGACATTTCAACATTCTGTCCTCAGCATGAGCACATTAACACCTCAGAAAGGCAGCCATTACAGACTAGCTGACCCAGATTAACATGCTGTAATCTGCAGATTAACGTATCAGGATCTGTGATCACTTGTGTTTATTTTGGCTGGTGTGGTTTTCATGATGCCACTTATGCTCCACAACAATGCTTCCACTGCAGCTGGTACTCAGCTGAATCACTGTGCGGATTAACTGGGCAAATCAAATGAGAGATTATGTATTCAGTTCTTTAAAAGTCACTTTATGTCTGGGAAATCCCCCAAAAAACGAGACTAAGCAACAGATTTTGTTGACATAGTTTATTTGTGAGCCTTCATCCTTAAATAAAGAGTCGATTTTGCTCCACTGTACATCCCAGACTTCCTCTAAGACAGAAGTGCCCTGAAAACACTCATTTTTGCAGACGTCTTTCTTCATACTCGCCACAGTGCTCTTGTGGGTGGATGCACATTACATGATTTAGTTCATTTAGGACCAACTGAACTGCACCACTCAAATTTTTAAGATCTTTTTTGCAGACTTCTTATTATCTTAAAAATTGGCTTGGAACTTTGGCACTAAATTTAAAGAAACTGTAATGTAGGCATCCAACCCAACACTTCCTTGTCATTCCAAGCAGCTGGACATCTGCGATGCAACAGTCCCAGAAATTTCCTCTGAAGCTCTACGTGGCTTCTTCTGCTTTAGGAGCTTCCTCTGTGACGCTTTCCGAGCTCTGCTGCTTGACATACTGCTGCAGCAGAGCGGACAGGTGGGCCGGGTGGCGCTGCAGCATGGAGGCTGTGTGGGATGTCAGCATCGCCAATCCACTGACCAGTTCGCCGTGGACAACAGTCACTGACGGCAGTTTGGAGTAACTCAACACCCCCTGTGCACTCAGCAGTGTGTTGTCTATACAGGCTCCTGTGTAGAGAGACGCAGAGCAGCTGCAGTTAAACTCCTCGATCACAATCTATTAAATGTTTGTCAATGAAAATAAAAAACAAATGAATCTTCAACAATCACATAACAGACATAACACACAACAAACGCTCTGCATTGACATCCAGGTCTCCAGACTGATTCTCTTTTTACATGACTGCCTTTATTTCACTCTAATGGTCTAAAACAACAAGTACTGTAACTGACTGACTCAAAAATTTGACTTCTTAAGTAATTTTTAATTACTGAAGACTAATGAACTTTTTAAGTTCTTTGTAAGGTGTCATATCGTGCATCTGTGTCCTTTGTCTGCAGCATCAAATGATGCTTCTGCATGACAAAGTTTCTCCTCTCATGCAGTCACAGTAGATAAACGTACCCAGCAGTGTCATCTGTGGGCTGGACCTCAGAGTTGTCAGCATCTCCTTCGCCTTTGGCTCTTTACTAACAAGCAGAACAGTGGGACCGATGAACAGAGGAGCCATGTTACTGTAAATGCTGTCGTTCAGGAATGAGCGCATCACCTGAGGAATAGTACAACTGAAGATTAGTTTCAACTTTAATGATCCGAAAGGAGAATTAGTTTAAAACACGTATTTTCTTTAATAATATGCTGTAGCTCTAATAAGGATGTAATATTGCTTTTATCATCCCATAACAAATCTGCTGCAGGTTAACTGTTATGGCCCTTTCTGACAGCAGAGAGTGTGTTTCCAGTCTGTTGGAAAAGAAATGATACACAACAGATTTTGTAGTTTTCAAAGGTTTAAGGTGGCCAAAGGATTACAGCACTGTCAATGATGATGTGTGTCTTTCCACATCTCTCTCTACTCCCTAATTTCCTGTCATCTCTCTATCAAATTAAGTTAGACATCTGTTAAGAAAGCTACCAGAAGGAAGGCGTGAACCCTGATTTTATGGTGAATTCAAGTCACAAAAACACAGGTGAGATTTTAGCATTACCTGGTTGGGAAAGAATCTGACAGTGATGCCGTGTTTATGAAGTCTGTGCTTGAGAAGCATCATGTCTTCAGCATTGCTGGCGTTGTTCTGGACCACAGCGACCATCTTACAGTCCTGGAACACTTTCTTCAAATCCCTCTTCATAATTAACATTAAAGGACTTGCCTGGTGGAATGAAAAAGAAGAGTTTGTCAAACAGCAAAGTGGAACAAAAGAAAATGTTTGCTCTTATTAATCTGTGTCATGCTGTTCCAATGAGTGCATGAGGTTTTAGGACATGGCGATGTTTTGAAGGGTGACACTTCAAAATGTCTCTTTAAATGCTAATATGTTTCCTGAGTTTTGGTTTCCACAGTAAGACGCATGTCATAGCAGCTAACTGAGTAATTCTGTGGGTGTAACGCTATGTTTAGTTGTCCACAAACTTTTGGTCACTTTGGGGACGCGCATGCAGCTCTGGTGACAGCGGTTCTTGGTCCTTCGTGTCATTATTGCTATATTGTAAAATATTGAACCATTTCAGATGAAGGCTGAGAGAGGGATGATTGTTACCTCCTGGACTTTCTTGGTTTCGGACGGATAGGCGCCTGGAGGAACAACCCGTGCAGGAGGTATGTACCGTGTGACAGCCATGAGCTTCTGTTTGAGGATGTGCATCGGTCTCCTGTGGCGGGTCACAGCCTTGGAGCCGTGCCGGACGCTCTGTGTGAGGGGAAGCCATCCTGAAAGGCACAAAGTCTCTTAAACACAGAGGTTACGTTCAACTAACTGCAGGTGAGGCTGCTTTGCTAACACCGGCTAATGCTAACATCGGCTAACCAAACACATCAAGCTCTGTGTGATGCGCTGTTAAACTAAAACAACGACAGCACTGCTAGCTTAAGCTAGCTCTAGAAAAGCAGGAAACAAAGTGTTAACCCACTACAGACACAAAGCCACGGACAGAAATACAGTCTTTACTTTATATTACCTTGTTTCGGTAGTAATTTTACACAAAAGGTCGCCGCCATGTTTCATAGGAAACGTAAAACTGACTCCGGAAGTGACGCACACAAACGGTGCATTCAGAGCCGAATCGGCAGAGAGGTGATCGCATGAGGTGTTTGTAGAAATCAATCTTGAACTGTTTTATCATTTTTTAATATTCATTTACTCGAGACCAAGTGATATTAGATTTCTAAAGTAATGTAAATCCTTTTTTGAACAGTTATATTAGCTGCATACGCGTTAATATCAGCTTTTGTTGAGTTTGATATAAGTAACCGTCATTTGTTGGCACTTGTTGAACTGAAGTTGTTTTCGCCAAATAAAAGAAATCCTAGATTTCAGACCGAGAGGGAATTCTCATTTTAATAGACCTTTAATTGGGATAACATTATTACTGATCGATAGATACAACTAATAACAGATTATACTTGAATGCACCACAGCGCATCGATGTGTAGTTTTAATCATCGATGTCACCGTTCTTTGGATTTTTGTGTCTAAATTACAGTTTCTTCGTTCACATAATCCTACATTAATTATCACTCGCGGCCTAAACGTAAAATACAATTATAATTTCGTGTGAACCGTTCAAACATTTGCTTCTGTTACAAAACATTTGTCACGTTTGCATAATATTTTACGTACGGGGGGCTGCGTGGTTACGTCAGCGTCAGTTTGATAAGCACGATGAGGCGCATACTCAGTGTGAATTTTTTTAGGCATATCAGTAACGTTACATTTGGCAGGAATCCGCCGCGTGCCTCTGTGACAGCGGCTCAGCTCAGCGTTTTTTCACTTAATCTGCACCGGAAATCAACGAGTGACAGAACAAGCATGGACCTGAGTGACATGAGGAAGAAATACAAAGGAGATGAGGAGGTGAGAGGCGCTCAGAGGGCTTGAATGACCTGTGCAGGGTAAAATATTCTGAGACACGCACCTCAGTCCACTGTTCAGTCTGTTTAACTGTGAGGTTATGATGATATAAGCAGGTGAAACACTGAAGTGTGTTCTGTGTATTATTTACTAGAATACTGTGTGTGTTTGTGTGTGTGACACAGCTGGAAAAGGCAGGTGTGTGTTTTTATGTGGGTGCTTAATGTCAAATGTGTAACCTTTTGTTCGCAGTGCTTTGAGGAGAGCCAGCTGGTATCTCTGGACCCAATCAAGCAGTTCGGAAACTGGTTCGATCAAGCCACAAAGTGCCCTGAAATTGTAGAGGCGAATGCTATGTGCATTGCCACAGCCACCAAGTAGG